>PJEM01011803.1:0-51464 GCA_004023845.1 Helogale parvula | reverse complement strand
CAGCTTCCTCTGAAAGTGTGGCAGAGCTCAGGGAGAAATGTGGGGCGGAGGAGAGGGGAAAGACCCTAAAACAACAACCAGCTCAGTACCTTTGCCTTCAATCAAGCGTCCTCTACATATTGTAGAGGACTAAAGGGCTATGTACCGTGCCACTTACAACCGGTAGGGGAAAGGACCCTTATTTAAATTTGGAACACTTGGGAACCAAGACTTTGTTTTTATGCTATGGGAATAATTTGACTCTTTTGCCAATGTCTAAAATATAAATATTTTAAGACACGCCTTGGGGGCCTGGGTCGTGCAGTCAGTCAAGTGTGGGACTTTGGCTCGAGTCATGATCTCACCATTGGTGAGTTTGAGCCCCACTTCTCTCTCTCCCTCTCTGACCTTCGTGGGGTTCTCTCTCTTTCCCTCTCTCTCTGCCCCTTATTCACTTGTGTGCTCTCAAAGAAGGAGAAGGAGACGGAGACAGAGACAGAAAGAGAAAGAGAAGGAGAAGGAGGAGATGGAGGAGAAGTAGAAGAGGAAAGAAGAAAGGAGGAGGAGGAGGAGGAGAGGAGGGGAGATGGAGGAGGAGGAGAAGGAGAAGAAGAAGGAGGAGGAGGAGGTGGAGAAGGAGGAGAAAAAACAAGAAGGAAGGAAGAAAGAGGAGAAGACACGCCTCTGCCCAAGGCTAGTAAATGTTTTGGTATAAGTAGCATTGGATCCATTGATCTGAAAACCCAATTCCAGCTCGTTGCCTGCTTGCAGGGGTAGCACATGGCTGGCACACACCAATGTCTGTGGAGGAAAGGAGGCAGTCCCCATCCGCTGAGACAGATAACCATCAGAAACTCTCAAAGTGTTAAAGGAATGGACAGGGTTTTGAAGGCAGAGGGCACTGTCCTGCCAGACACGGAGGACGGACCTTGCCCCCGCAGCTCCTCTAGCTTTGCAGAAACTGCAGGGAAGGGCTTGGGTCCAAGCATTCCAGAGACATCAACATCTTCCCAGCCTGCGCGCGATGGGTTTCTTTGCTGTGCTGGTTTGCGTTCCTTTGATTCCATTCTTCAAAGGAGATAGGGTGTGTTGATGTTTTCAATGAAGAATGTGCTTCCTGGATTGATCTGATTCATCTTGGAGAAGGATGAAAAAGAAGCAAAGAAGCAAAAAGAAGCAAGACTCCTAGAAGACCCTGATAGAATGAAAACATGTAAGCTTTTTATATAATGTTATAGAACACATATATATATGTGTGTCCTCCATCCTTTTTACCCCCTAAACCACGGAAAACAAAACATAAGCAATATGACAAATAAGTGTCATGGGGGTAGAGATGAAGGGTGGGCACGTGGGGAACATGCTGGCACAGGCAAGAAGTCACCACGCACTGCCTCATTCAGTCTTCACAACGGACCACAGGGTAGCTAGTGCAGGCAGATAAAAACAGAACCAAAACAGGCTTGCAGAGAAGAGTCACATAGCTGGGAAGCACAAGACCCAAGACCTGAGTCCATGTTGGTCTAATGTCAAACTCCTTTCTCTTTCACTGCTTCCCAAAGGCAACGAGGATTCTGAAAATTTCAAAATAGCATAGCTTATGTGAAAGTTCTTTGTATCAACCTTAGGCCACATGTACTCACTCCTGGGAATTACTGGCTTAATAGAAATCTCTGTTTTTTAGAATAGACGTGGCATGGATGAGATCTTTTTAGCTGGCCTACTTATGTCAATCTATCAGGCTCTTCTCTTTCCTGTATAATAGTGGACAGGGTGAGTAATGGGATTTTGATCTTAAGAAGGTTAAATCGCCACATCTAAGCAGCTGTGGAATGTTGGGATAAGGGAGTTGTTTTGCCTTCTAAAACAGGCTAGAGCTCAGAAAGCTGGTCACAGAGGCTGCACAAGTCCACACATGCCCCTGAGTCCAGAAGCTGGAAAAAGTGGGCAGAGAGGTGAGCATTAGATTCTGCTGCCCCTCATTTTTATGTCATTTGACTTGGACCGGTCTTGTGTCATACAATCGATGTGAAAAAATGCCGCAGGTCTGTCTACACCAGCCGACTTGAAGGTTAGTCAACTATTTACCCATCCACAAATGCCGATAGTCCCTGTATTTGTGAGTTTTTCATTCTTCCTCCAAATGTTCGGGTGCTTGTATGTTTAATGCATACAGATGCCAGGGCTCCCTTAGAGTCAGACATTTGGATGGCAAAATCTTGCAAATACACACATAGTTGGCTTTTCATTCAGATTGATGGCATTGCATAAAGATAGTTGAAGTATTTTTTTTAATGTTTGTTTTATTTGAGACAGAGAGAGTGCACGAGTGAGCAGGGAGGGGTAGAAAGAGAAGATCCCAAGCAGGCTCCGTGCTGTCAGTGCAAAGACCAACTCACGGCATAAACTCACAAACTATGAGATCCGTGACCTGAGCCAAAATCAAGAACTGGATGCTTAACCAATGGCAGCCACCCAGGTGCCCTTAAAGACAGTTAAGTTTTAATAATAAAGTCTAAGAAGGGATAGGGCTGGCAACTAATAAGAGAGAACCCTCCCTCATCTAGGTCACTGTGTATTTTAAAAGCTAGTGAACATTTTTATTGGGCTAAAGTTCGATTTGGTCTGAGGCCCCCCATCACAGAGAGCCAAATGGGGACACTGGGCAGCTAGGATGAGATCAGAGCTGCTGGGGCTGAACTGAACACAAGTTTTACATGATGCAGCCAAGAACATGAAGAACAAATAAAATTGTGACCTAAGGAGTTTTCAGGACTAGGTTAGAGAAGCTAACTTTTATTGTCAGATACAAAACCAAAGGGGCCAGGGATCCAATAATATTCATTTAAAGATAAGGGGGGGGGAAGGAAGCAGGTCCAGGATCATCTCAGTGAATGGGTCTGACATAACTGAGCCTCAACTTGATCAGATTCATGCGAAGTGTTGGTTTGAAGGTACAGGTTTGGCAAGGGCCGCCTTGTAGGGCATCAATTTCGGGGGGGGGTTCTATTCAGGAATAGCTTTCTCGGGGCACTTTCCTGGTCACTGAGAACTACAGTCCATAGATCTGCTAGTTTCAGTCTGACAAGGTCAGATAGTTTCCTTTGGTGTCATCAGGCCAGTACACCAAATCCCTTGAATAGGAGGATAGAGAGGGTGTGAAAAACAGAAATCGGTGCTCAAGAACATAGCCTCCATTAAATTTCAGCTCTTGGAGGAAGGAAGGAAGGAAATGCAGTCTAGGCTGGAAATCAAACAGCTAATAGTTAAAATCATGGACCTCAAATTCATACAGATCAGCATTCAAATCCCAGCTCTGCAACTTAGTAGGTGTTTGGGAACAGAGGGCTAACTTCTGTAAAACCTCGGGTACCCCATCTGTAAAATAAGCATAGTAGTGGCACCCACCCTACTGGAATTCTATGAGGCTCGAAGGGCACGGAGGTAGCTGATATATATATCCTGAGTCCTTACAGTGTGCTGAGCATCTTACAGGTATTATCACATGTTTGGTAAATGGTAAGAACACAAATATTTGCTATAATAACCATCTACATTCTAAAATATTCACAAACTGTAAAGAGTTTTAACCAAAGTGATACAAAAGGCAAGTTTTTAAACTCAAGACACTACTTATCAACTGTTAACAAGACATTTGTATTCAGGATATATTTGAGCAAAAATCCTGAGTGCTGTAGGGAATGCAAAGATGAACCAGTAATGGTCTCTGTTCTTGGGGAGTTTCTAGTCTAAAAGGGAAGATCAGACCAACACCAAATAACTGCTGGCTACCAGATGACAGAGTAGATGTGTACTGACATCAAGACTCAAAGAGGATTTAGGACCAAGAAAGGAAAGGGGCATCTTGCATCTAGGTGAGAGAATGGAGCCCTGTAGAGAAGGAAGGGGTATGGCGGACACTGATGGTGGACTCACCCAGTGGCCATTCCCACTTCCCTGTCTTCTTGTTCACTTCCCAACTAAATACTCCTTTTCCCAGCCTCCCTTGCAGCTAGCGTAGGGATGGCCGTGTGACACAAGGCTGGACATGAAACCTTACAGGAGGATTACGGAGGCTTCTGCAAATGAGCTTACTATTTGATAAAAGGGAAACCCATCGATAGTGACACCCTTGCTCTTCTCACTGAAACATGGACGTGATGCCTGGAGCTAGAACAGACACTTTGCAACCATAGTGCAAGGGTGGGAGCATTTGTCCAGGGGGCGGTGGAAGGGAGAAAGGAGATGATGTAGGTGCTAGATGAATTCCCGTTTAACTTCTCCTCAGATATGGAGAAGTTTAGTGCTTAATGCAGAACTTAAAAGGATCGTTTTTCTGGACTACCTATATTTCACACCAAAAAGCACTGTTTTGACTCTATTTCCCTTAATATACAAAGAACCGTGTCCCAGAGTGCTCAGAGAGACCTGTCAGGGCCCCACCTCATGATGCCTTGATCTGCCACCTGAGAAGAATCCATGTTTCAAATGTATTTTCTGGAGAAAAGAAAACATAGCACTAAAGATGTGAGGGAACAAAAACACAAATTGTTGGGTTTTGTGCCTATCTTGTGCCAAACACAGTTCTAGAAACATACGCACACTTTACCTCATGTTTACCGATTTTTAGGACTAGTATTACTCTCTTCCTTTTACAGCTGAGAAGCCACGGGTTAGAAAGGTTGTCCCTTACCCACCTTATGCACCTGTTTCCCAGCTGGGCTGAAATCAGGTGTGGAACTCAAAATCCCATGACAAGCCTCACAGCATCTGTTACGAGCTGAATTGTGGCTCCCTAAAATGCCTGTGTTGAAGTCTGAGTCCCCAGAACCTGAGAATGTGACTGACTATTGGGAAATAGGGCCATTAGAGAGGGAATCAGAGAAAAATGAGGTCATGTGGGCAGGAACGGGTGGAATCCAACTGGAGCCCACATAAGAGGAGGAGACCAGCACACAGACAAGCATGGAGGGAAGACAGGGCAGACACAGGGAGAAGACGGCCATCTGCAGGTCAAGGAGAGAAAGCCTTAGAAGATAACAGCCCTGGTGACACCTTGGTCTCAGACTTCCAGCCCCCAGAAGTGAGAGAACATTCTGTTGGGTAAGTTCCCCAATCTGTCATGCTTTGTTCTGGCAGCCGAGCAGCCTCACTCAGCTTTTGTCCCCGAACCTGATCACGTTTCCTGTCACCCCTAAAGGCAGGGACGCTAGAGGACTGTCTCTAGCTGAGGAAGGAGGCTCAGCATTTTCTTTACCACCAGCATGTTCCAGTCTCAGAGTAAGGAGAGATTTACTCCACCTGAAAGCACTAGAAGGGTCTGCAGCGAGTGAAACATATAATTACCGTTGGACTCAGCTATTCCGCTCCTCGGAGAACCTACCCAAAAGAACTGAAAACAGGTATTCAAACAAATACTAGTACCCAAATGCTCACAGCAGCATTTTACACGATGGCCAAAAGGTGGAAACAACCCACGTGCAACCAACAGATGAGTGGACAAACAAAATGTGCTCGAGCCGCACGATGGAATAGTATTCAGCCGTCAAAAGGAATGAAATCGTGATACAACAGCAATGAATCTCAAAAACATGCTAAGCGACAGAAGCCAGACACAAAAGGCCACATACCGCGTAATTCTATTTCTATGAAATGTCCAGAATACGAATCCATAGAGACCGAAAACAGATTACTGGTTGCCAGGCACTGGGAAGCAGAGGGAATGCCGAGTGATTGCTTAACAGGCTCGGGGTTTCCTTTTGGAGAAATAAAAATGTTCTGGAACTAGAGAGAGGTGACGGTTGCACAACATGGTGAATGTACTGAATGCCCCAGAACGGCACTCTTTAAAATGGTTAACTTTACATTACATGGATTTTCCCTCGATTATTTTTAAGTGCCAGGAGCATGGAGTAGCGAATGGAGAAGAAACGGGACCTAAGGACACCCGAGCAAGCAGCGTGGCGGCCGGGGGCACAGACCAAAAGGGAGAAGACACCAACCTCGCTGAAACCAGCCGAGGGACTGTGCGCGTCACCCACCCTCTCGGGGCCTCCATTTTCTCCTCCGTTAGAACAGCCAGCTCCTGGTGGGCACCGTACAGATGTTAGCTCTTGTTGGGAATGTATTGTGATTAATTGTATGGATATCTATGATCTTCTCTGATGGCCTTCTTGCAAATGTATTCTGGTTTTTAAATCGGTTTGCTCGTTCAATCAGAGCCCACTTCCAAGGCGAAACTCAGCGTCAGAGAGACCAGAAGAGCCTGCTGTTCTCATAAACACTCTGTGTTGCACAGAAGGGGGTGAAAGGCAGAGCAGAGCCGGCAAAATGACTGAGTTGGAGGAGCAGACACAGTTCTGGCCAACGTTGTTAAAGAAAATACGTGCTTCTTCACCATCCTGCACAGTTCATGCATCACCCACCGTGTAGGATTAAATACGCCCTTGTATGTAAATGTTACTCGTAAATTCTGAGGCTGTCTACTCAAGGGAAGAGCTGTTTTGTAACCATGGGAACGTCTAAGAGGCAAGAACTGGCTGAGCACATTGGCTGTGACGAAGCCAACGCCCTGCCCCTGCTGGTCAGGACCACGATGGTGAGGAGGCATCAAGACGGCTTTCTCCAGACTAGGGCTGTGGGCCAGGGAAGGGGGTGTGTGCCCACAGGACACAGCCCCGCAGACACATCCTGGAGGCCGTGATCTCCAGGGCACCGTGGGAGCTGTGGTGTTACACCCTGCTCTACCTTCCAGGGAACAAAGCCCGCATTTTCCCTCCTGGTTCTCCAGGCCACGCTGCAGGGAAGGACTCCAGCTCCCCCGAGGCAGCGCCAAGCAGCTTTGGCACCGGCAAGCCCCGCAGGGCAAGTCAGGCCACGACTGGATGGGCGGCTCCCCTGGGATGATGGCTTCTGCTCCCGGGTGCCACCCTGCTTGCCGGCCAACAGCTGCCTGTCCCTGGGAGCACCTTTGCGCTAGGAAGGGAAGAGCACAGATTCATCTACATGCCTTCCCCCAGGTCCTGCCTCTTCTGATGCTGCCCACGTAGACTCTGCCTTGGCCAAAAAATACTCGTACGAGGGAAAACTCAAAACACTGTCACTGGGGGTCAACACCTGCTCAGTGTGCAGCTTCTATACTAGCAAAAATGACACGCACAGTACGTGTCTATTCCACACTCCACACTTGTTAGGATGTAGTGTGTTGTCAGCACTTCCACTTGGCCCAGGGGGAGGTTCGTAATACACGGAAGGCTGATCTCTGACTTAAGGACTTAGCTTGCTCATTCATTGATTCCTTGAGTTTTAGAGCCACCCATCAGGTGCCAGGCCCTGAAGCTAGCAGTTTCAAGTCAACCCAGGAAGGAAAAGAACTCACACCTCCATCAGCTATAGAAAATCATCTCAAGCAGGCATAGCGTGCAGGCAAATCGTGACAACTGCCAACATACGACGTAAGTTGAGCCATCTGAGTTCATGGTTTGAGGCGCTTTTAAGCTAGGAGGGGCCCCAGTGACCCCTGAGTCCAATGCTCCCTGCCCAGTGACGAGCTGCATCAGAATCTCATGGCGAACTTCCTCACCCATCCCCCACCCCCAGGATGGGAGAGGACGTGGAGAAATTGGAGCTTCTGAGTATTATGGGTGGGAATGTCAAATGGTGCAGTGGCTGTGAAAAGCAATATGGAGGCTCCACCAAAAAAATAAAAATAAAAGTACCACATGACCCTGCAGTTGCCCTTCTGGGCACACACCTGAAAGGACTGAAAGCCAGTGGCGGGGAGGGGGGGAGGGGGCAGAGCACCTGAAATCGGTTGAGTGTCCGATTTCAGATGCGCAACTCAGGGTTCCTGAGTGAGTTCTCATCGGGCCCTCTGCTGTCACCACAGAGCCTGCTTTGGATCCTTGTCCCCCTCTCTCTGCCCCTCCTCAACCCTCTCTGACCCTCCCCTGCTCACACACATGCACTCTCTCTCTGATAAAAATTAAACATTTCAGAATTGAAAGGATCTGGGAGAGATATTTGTATACCTGTTTTCATAGCAGCATCACTAAATTGTGGAAGCGACCCAAGTGACCATGGACGGATTAATAGGCAAGTCAAATATATAAAAATATATTATTCTGCCTTAAAAAGGAAGAAGAGTCTGCAGTAGAGCACAACACGGAGGAACCCTGAAGACATTACGCTCAGTGAAATAAGCCCGTCACAAAAAGACAAATACTTCATGATTCCCGTTGTCATGAGGCACTGAGAGGGCTCAGATTCATAGAGACAGAAAGTAAAAGGGTGTTTTCCAGGGACGCGGAGGGGGTGGGGGAGGTTGGGAAGCTGTTTAATGGGTACAGCGTGTCAGTTTCGCAGGATGAAGACGTTCTGGAGCTTGGCTGCAAGTAGGAATGTATGTAACACGCTGAAGCGTGCGGTTAAAAATAGCCAAGCTGCTCAAACGTACGTCACGGGTATTTTACCACCATTTTTAAATACAGGTTCCTGGGCTCTGGTCCCAAAGATTCAGACTCGGTAAGTCTGGAGTGGGATTGAGGAGTCTCTATTTCTAAAGCTCCCCGAGAGCTGCTGATTTCCAGCTAGTTTGGGTCCCTCCGATCCGACCACGTTCTTATTTTAGAGATGAGAAACTGCAATTCAAGGAAGTAAAGTGATTTGCCAAAGGTCACTCAGCTCCCTAGTGACCGAGCTCAGACAAGCCTAGGTGGGTGGCTTCTAAGCCTGGCCGGACATCTGAGTCACTCCCTGGGCCCCAACCCAGATTCACTGAGTCAGAATTTCTGCAGGGAGAGGCCTGAGCAACTGAGATTTGTAAATGCTCCAGGAGCTCTTAAAATTCTGACCTGTGGCCAGAAATGAAGGTCCTGACGAAGTCTTGGTTCTTTTCTCACTTGCACCCTGGACACCAGATTCTGACTGAGAACCAGGGGCCGTGTGTCTGCTGTTTGAGACAGGAATTGTGGGGTAGCATCCTCTTGAGAAATGAAGTTTTGAAAAAATCAGAAGACCTCACTGCTGCTGATTTTGGGGTCTGCTGGGGTATCTCTGTTTCCTTATTGTAACTGAGAACACAACATGGAGACACCGGTGGAAGAAGGCAGGATACAAGTGCTGTGTTCTATGTACAAGCCCAGGCGGGGCAAAAGAAAGCCACAGTTTCTTATAAAGTCTCTGAGCCCCCAGCTGCCCAAGTTAGTAAGAAGCCAAGACCTACTTCCAGAACTTTCTTCCAAAAAATATTCCACAAAACCCCAGTCCTGCTAATGCAGACCAAAAGGCATTTGGCCTACTCACCACATGGCAGCTTGGCATGTAAGCTTTCCCGCGTAAAGCCGATCAGATTCCAAAGAGCCATCGGTCTAAAGTGAATCATTTCTAGATTCTCCGGCACCAATGGAATTGTGATTCAGCCACATGAAGTTTTAACACCACTTATGGACGATATGTGTGTTTGGGGACGGTCTTCTCTAGAATAGGCCAATGTGGCTTTTGTCAAAAAGACAAGAGGATGGGGCAACCTGAGTGGCTCAGTCAGTTAAGCATCTGACTTCCATTCAGGTCATGATCTCGCATTCTGTGAGTTCGAGTCCCGCATCAGGCTCTGTGCTGACAGCTCGGAGCCTGGAGCTGCTTTGGATTCTGTGACTCCCTCTCTCTCTGCCCCTTCCACTCATGCTCTGCCTCTCTCTCAAAAATAAATAATACAACATTTATTAAAAAAAAAAAAAAAGACAAGAGGCAACTAGTGTTGGCAAAGATTTAGAGAGAAGGCAGCCCTCGTGTACTGTGGGCGGGATGTAAACTGGTGCGGCCACTATGAGAACCAGTATAGAAGTTCCTCAGAAACATTAAAAGTAGAACAACCGTATGGGCCACCTATGCCACTCCGGGTACATATCCAAAGGAAATGAAAACAGGATCTCGAAGGGACATCTGTACCCCGATGTTCATTGCAGCGTGACTCACAATAGCCAAGATATGATAACAACCTAAATGTCCATCAAGGGAAGAATGATGGATAAAGACGCGATATGTACATAAATATAGTGAAATATTATTCAGCTGTAAGAAAGAGGGAAGTTGTTTTAAAATTTTTTCTAGAAGAAAGAAGGAAATCCTGCCATTTGCTACAACTTGAATGAATCTTGGTAACATTACGCTAAGTGAAATAAGTTGGACAGAGAAAGACAAATATTATATCGTTTATATGTGGAATCTAAAGAAGCCAAACTCAGAGAAACAGAAAGTAAAGTGGTGATTACCAGGGCTGGAGTGGGGGTGGGGGAGTGGGGAAGAAGCTGGTCAGAGGTACAAACTTTCCGTTCTAAGATGAAAAGTTTGGGGATCTAACAGCATGATGATTATAGTTAATAATACTATATTATATATTTTAACGTTACTAGAAGAGTAAATTTTTTTCAAGTTTATTTATTTATTTTGAGACAGAGCATGAGCTGGGGAGGGGCAGAGAGAGAGAGAATCTCAAGCAGGCTCCATGCTGTCAGTGAAGAGCCCAATTCAGGGCTCAATCCCATGAACTGTGACGTCATGACCTGAGCCAAAATCAAGAGTCGGATGCGTAACCGACTGAGCCACCCAGACTCCCCAATAGAGAGTAAATCTTGAAAGTAATTATGGGCGATGGAGATATTACCTCACACTCTAGCGGTAATGATTTTGCACTATATTAGTGTATCAAATCAACACCTTGTACACCTTAAAATTATACAGCCTGTCAATTATTTCTCAATAAACCTGAGAAAAGTAACTAGCAAAAGACGAGGCCAACATCACCTACATGAACAACTGTTGAGGCAGGTAAGCCCCTTCCTGCATGATCTCTGCAAGCGCCTTGAGAAACTCTTTGGAAGCTGTGATCTCCAGGCCAACGCATCTGCAGTCACTCCCTCAAATTTGCTCTGATGCTGAGCCAACAGTATACGGGACACAGCAGGCATACACTGACTTTTCTTCCACGTGTGTCTCTAGGTCGTGTGCCAGGTCGCATCAAGGACACAGGGGCAAAGACCCCGAAATATGCAGCAGTAGGGTCTTCTGATTTTTTCAAAAACTTTAGTTCTCAAGAAGAGGCTTTGAACTTATGGGCCACATACAGCTTGCGATGGTTCAGTGGCAACATTTTTGCCGCCTGCAGGCACTAAGGTCCCGACCGAACTCCCCCCTCACCTGAACCATCAGTAAGTCAACACTTCTAACTGTGTTCTTCCTCTCATCACAGCTGCAGGTTTTGATTTCATCGGCCACTTTTCCTTATCTTTTGGGGGCTTGACAGACATCATCTGTGTCACTTGATCGACTCTTCATCCTTCTAACCATCCCTAATGTCTAGTAATAAGTCCCCACACAAATGCAAACAGAGTACACTAATAAACAGAGTGGCTGCTCTGAAAGGGACCTGCGTGAGCTCTACGGCCACTAGCCGCTGGCGGCTGGCAGAGTTGGTGCACTTTCGCTCTGAAGCAGGGCTCTGTGGGTTGGAGGTCTGGAGATGAAGAAGCTTCTGGGCTCTAATCGGCTGCCCAACAGCCCTGTTCTCCATTCTGACTCCTTTGCTCCTAAAACATATTGTCACTTCCATTACTAGGGGCCCAGCAGCCCAGGACATGTCCATTTACCCCAAAAGTGACTAGCCCAATGTAGTGGGGACTCCAATCCACAGAAATAAAGGCAGCAAAGGTACAATGCTCACTGCAGCTGCAGACCATGCAGGGGCTCCTCAACCCTGAGCATTGCACCCGGCCACGTGCATCCCCTGGAAGAAAATAGGAACTTGAAATTCAAATGTTGCAGATCCAATTCGTACATGCAGGAAGATACTTTCTCTCTCTCTCTCTCTCTCTCACACACACACACACACACACACACACACATACACACACACACCCCCATACCGACACACACAGCCATTTTTCCCTGAAACTACATTCAGGGCTCCAAGATGGTTAGATTTAGAGTAGTTCCTGAATCAGCCAAACACCACAACCAAAATTAGCCTTCTCTGAGTCCCGGGCCAGGCCCTCCTACCCACGGCCGTCTTTCCCTCGGAAACTCCTCTTATCATTTCTGCCATCTGACCTCTGTTGGGTTACTCAGTATACCACATATGTGGTGCAACGACATTGAATTGTCTTTTTTCCCATTGTTTTTGAGAAAAGATTGACGTATAACATTGTAAAAGGTTAAGGTGCACAACATAATGATTCGATATGCATACATATTGCAACATGATCACGAGTTTCGTTAACATCCGTCACTTCATGCAGTTACTATTTTTTCCCTACTACTAGTTTTTCCTTTTTCCTGGTGAGAACTTTTAAGATTTCCTATCTTAGCAACTTCCAAACATACATGACAATACTGTTAACTATAGTCGTGATGTTGTACATTACATCCCCAGGACTTATTTATCTTATAAACAGAAATGTATAGTCCATCCATGTTGTCTTAAATGGCAGGGTTTCCTTTGTTTTTATGGCTGAGTAAAAGCCCATTGTGTGTGTGTGTGTGTGTGTGTGTGCGCGCGCGCACACACACACACACACACACACACCACATTGTCTTTATCCATTCATCGTTCAGTGGACTCTTAGGTTATTTCCATATCGTGGCTATTGTGAATAATGTTCCAGTGGGGTAGAGATATCTCTTTGGGACACTAATTTCATCTCCTTAGGATAAATACCCATAAGTAGAATTACTGGATCATATGGTAGTTCTATTTTTAATTTTGTTAGGAACCTCCATACTGTTTTCCACAGTGGCTGCACCAATTTATGTTCCTACCTAAAATTCTCTAAAGAGGGGATTAAAGTCTGAATCTATTCCCTTCCTGGAGATTCTTGTGCCCCATATCTAATGTACCCAAACTCTCTATTAAGGTGAACTTGCCTTTCATGTCTATCACTAAGAAGCCATTTCATTAATTATTTTCC
The DNA here is from genome assembly GCA_004023845.1 of Helogale parvula. Lineage (NCBI taxonomy): Eukaryota > Metazoa > Chordata > Mammalia > Carnivora > Herpestidae > Helogale > Helogale parvula. The sequence continues at coordinate 38,523 of PJEM01011803.1, read as the reverse complement.
TAGAACCAAATAAGAGAAAGTAGCTAGAGACATGAAGACTGGAAAGGAAGAAGTAAACATCATTAATTGTCGATTCTATGATGATGCGCCAGACCACCCAAGAAAACTGATGGAAAAACTGCCCCAGACAATAAGACTATTTAGGAAGATAGCAGGCTACAGAATTAATAAGGAAAAAATAAGCAGTTGGAAGATATAATGTGAAAAAAAAAAAGCCCTGTTTACAACAGGAACCAAAGAGAAAAAAGATAAAATAAAGTTAACCAACAAAGTTCAAGGCCTGCAGGAAGAAAACAAAAGAAGTTTGAACAGACATGTCATGTTGTGATATGTCAGCATTCTCTAAACGAATTCATAAATTTGACTTTATATCAATAGTAAGTGCCCAAAGACTCCTTTTCCTCTAGAGCTAGACAAGAGGATCCTCAAGTTCTCAGAGAAAAATAAAACAGGAAAACTCTGGAAAGTGAGAGGTAAGAGCGGTATTCACACACATCGTTAGGCCTCAAAACCTTGGATTCTGTGGTACTGCATGTAAATAATGTATGTAACAATAGAAAGTCCAGAAATAGTTTAAATCCATAAAGGAATTAGGTACATATTAAATTTGGAATTAGGCATATAATAAATTTAGGAAATCAGTGGGAAAAACATAAACTTTTCAATAAAATGGGTTATCACAACTGGGGGGACCATCCAGAAAAGTTAGTAAGCCATACCTTCTTTCACACGCCAGGATAATGTTCAAATGAATCAAGAATTTAAATATAATGACCAAAGAAACCTATCAGAAAACATGGGAGGATTCTTTTACACCCTCAGAATGGATAAGACCTTTCTAAAACAATTCAAAATCCAGATGTCATGAAAGACAAGACTAACATTTTTTAACTTCATAAAAATTAAAACTTCTGCATGAAGAAAAGCAGCCAAATGAATTATTCTACACAAATAGAAAAATACTTGCAACTCATATCGCATATATACAAAAAGTTCTCACAGCTGGACAAGTAAAAAGATCGGTGGCCTAAAGGAAAACGGGCAAAAGACTGCGCAACTGAGAAGGAAATATAAACGCTTTCCCTCATTCACAATAAAAGATGCAAATTAAAGCCACTGAGAGGCCATTTTCCTACTTAACAAGTTGGCAAGAATCCAAGTGTTTAATAAGGCGGAAACCTGTAGAGGAAATAGGTCCTTTCTCTTACGGCTGGTGGGAGTGCTAAGTGAGTCAATCTGTTGGGAAGCAATCCAGCGATGTCTGTTAAATCACAAAGGCATCTTCCGCTTGGCCAAACAATTCCACTTGTCATGTTTTTACATGTGCAAAATGACCAATGCCCAGAGTTGCTAATTGAAATGTTGCATGTTGTAGCAAAAAAATTGGAATCAAATTGGACATAGACCAATAAGAAGTTGCGGTACAGCCCCACAGTGGGATACTACACCGCTCTAAAAAGGGACGAGAACACTCGAAAAGAAGTGAGATGGAAAGGTCTCCAAGAGGAAAAAATAAGATACAGAATATACAGAACACTGTTCGTTGTTTCTCTCTTTCTTTTTTTCTTAATTTTTAAAAACATTTCTTTTTCTTGCGGCACCTGGGTGACTCAGTTGGTTAAGCGTCTAACTTCGGTTCGGGTCATGATCTCCCAGTTTGTGGGTTCGAGCCCCATATCAGGCTCTGTGCTGACAGCTCAGAGCCTGGAGCCTGCTTTGGATTCTGTGTCTCTCTCTCTCCCTGCCCCTCCCCAGCTTGTGCTCACTTGCGCTCTCCTTCAAAAATAAATAAACAAAAATTAAAAAATTTTTCTTTTCCTTTTTTTTTTTTTAGAGAGAGAGCACAAGCTGGGAAGAGAGGCAGAGGGAGGGAGAGAAGGGGGGGGAGAGAAAGAGAGAGAGAGAATCCCAACAGTCTCCATACTCAGCACATAGCCCAACACGGGGCTCGATCCCGAGACCCTGGTATCATGACCTGAGCTGAAATTAAGAGTCAGACGCTCAACCAACTGAGCCGCACAGACATCCTGTTACTTGTCTTTCGTAAGTTGGGAGAGGAAAGACTATATTCACATTTGTTTATACCCTTCATAGAGCCCCTAAAGGGCCACTTTATGGAACTACTGGTGATCCATACCTGCCGGAGGAAAAGAAACTGGGAGAACGAGGGACAGATTTGGGAAAGAGCCAATGGCTCTATTTGTAGTCTGTATTTTTAAACTCTGGAAATGTATTGCCTATTTTTTAAAAGAAAACAGTCCTTTTTTAAAGCATACACTGAACAAAGGGGGTAAATGATACTCCCCTTGCCCGGGGGTTTGGGCTCGCACACAACACCCTGTCATAACCATGAGCCGGGCTACTGTCCGCTCGTGGCTTAGGGGCCACTGTGCTGCCACTCCAGCCTGCAGTCCGTGATCTCAGTCCCCACGACAGGGACAGTGAGCTGTCAGCCCATGGCCCTTGCTTTGGAGCCCCCCCGCCACCCCAACCATTCCCGGGTTGGTAAAAAGAGGCAAACCAGACAGCCTGTCCCGAGGCAATCTTTCTTTGGGAAATCAAAGCTTATTTCCCAAACCATATAGTAAAAATCTAACGAGTTTATGCAAACTCAATACTCATTAGGAAAATACAACTAAATGATCTACAATTACATCTTAAAATAAACATTCCTTTTGAAGCGAGAGCACAAAAGGACAAAACCCCACATGCCTCTGACCCCTCCCCCTGGTTCTCCATCATGTGTGCTTTAAAACATGGCAGTGGTCCGCAGTCCTCTCAGAAGCAACATTTTATCCTGACGGTGCTCTGTCATTCGCTGGCTTACCATTGGATGCATTATGCTAGCTCTTGTCTTAAAGGAGACCAAAACATAGGCAAATTTATGAATTACTTGCTTTCCTTGAGAAATGTGGCTCTAGAAGCCATTGGAACATCTTGACCTTGGCTATCACTCTCATGAATTAAAATGGAGAAGTGGAGGCCCTCCGTGGTTGCCCACTATTCATCTACCTCCTCCCTAGACCATGTTTGGAAAGAGAGTTTTACTCTTCTTTTGGGTGGCTAAGTTCTGTACTGTAATATTTTCTGTACTGTGTATTTTCTATACTCTGTAATATTCCCTATAGTCTCAGCCAGATGTCCCAAGGTAGTAGGGACAAAGGAGAGAAGGAACGGGCCATAAAGAAAGCAATGTTCCTCCGTGTGCCTGGAGTCAGTGTCCACTGCACTCCAATGCACTTTTTTGCCTTCCTTGCCTGCTTAAGCCCTATTCATTGTTCAAGACACAAGGTATTTCCTCCTTCAAGAAGCCTTCTCTGACTCTCCTACTGCACTGAATGTCCATCATTATCTCTTTATTGGTGTCCTATGCCAATCCCTTATCAAAGCACTAATCATATCACACCATAATTGCCTTGCTATAGGTCTACTTTCTTGTAAACTGTAAGCTCTCTGAAGGCAGGAGCTGTGCCTGAAACATCTGGTCTGAAACATCAAGGACTAAAAAGTATCACCTGGTGCACAGTAAGTACTGAGCAAAGATTTGATAAATGAATAATAAGGTCGGAGAGAGGAAAGTTGACCTACCAATGGTTAGGAGACAGCAGAACTCAAGCCTTTCCTTCTATCAGTTAGCAAACACACGGGGATTGTTTAGGAAGCCTAGGGAATGCCCAGGGACATAAGCGGCCCATGAAATTTAATCTCTAGTAGCAAATCTTTAAGTGGGTCATTTTAGCTTCCATGGACAGCTGGGCACGACCATTGAGAGAACAATTGCAGCAGCATGCTCCCCATAAAGTACCCGAGCCAAAGAAACAGGACAGGGGCTGACATGCTCAGAAAGGGAGGGATTAAGGTGTTCCTGGTGGGAGGGCCCCAGTGAAAAGCTGAATCTCAAAGAAAGGAAGTTCAAGGCCTGGACTGCTGGAGAAGAGGACAAAGGCAAACAGCAGGGTGGCTAGGACGAGCCAATCACAGAGATGGAAATGAGCCCCTCAGGCCCCTCCCCTGACAATGCTCTGCTCTGAGCTGCAAGGGGAACATAACGCCCAAAGTATGAAAATGGCGATCAGCATACCGAGAGAAAGAGCAATCAGACCCAAGTCCAGAGACAGGGACCCTGTGAGCCAAGTGGAGAGCTCCTGCTGATGGAGACAGAAAACATACAATGAGTAACTGCAAAAAATAAGGTTGAACAGGTAAAGCAGAGCCATACAAACAAAACCAGGTGGAGGTGGTAATAGGGAACCATTGTGAGTTCTTGACCACGGAAATGACAAAGGCACTCTCCTGATGATATCAGTTTGACAAAGACACACAGGGTGGTTAGAACAGGACCTGAGGGGGGCTGCCCCACTCACCAAAGTGTCTCCCTGCAGTGCTGTTACAGTGATGAGAGCTACACTGACAGAAAAAGCAAATAGTCTATTTGTAAGGGAGGGAAAAGCTCCGTCTTGAGGACAGATTGAATATCAGGTGTGAAGAGCAGGGCAGAGTTCTCATAGAAGATGCTAAGCCTTCTACAGCCCCAGCAGAAAGATCGGCAGTGCCCCTGGTAGGAAAGAAGCCAGGATTCAGAGTGGGAAGATGATCACTGAGGTCCATGGTGAGGTTTCCGAGGTCGTGGGAGGAGCACAGCAAGGAGATGGCAGAATCATCGGTACTGGACCCCCCCACCTGGTTCTGCACTCAGAAGGAACCTTGCCTGTCTTCACAGTCCATGTGGAATGCTCTGCAATAATGGTACGTGGTCTCCTATTTTAACTCAATGAAGCTTCTTTTTTGTTGTTGTTGTTAATGTTTATTCAGTTTTGAGAGAGAGTGAGATAGAATGCAAGCAGGAGAGGGGCAGAGAGATAAGGAGACACAGCATCTGAAGCAGGCTGCAGGCTGTCAGCCCAGAGCCCGACGCAGGGCTTGAACCCACCAACTGTGAGATCACGACCTGAGCCAAAGTCGGATACTTAACCGACTGAGCCACCCAGGTACCCCTTCAACAACAGCTTCTACATATGTGATATTTACGTCCCTTGCCTATAAACTCAGAAGAGATTTCAAGATTTACTGTGATTTAGGGCCCCTTCTTTTTTTTTTTAATTTTTTTACATTTATTTATTTTTGAGAGACACAGACAGACATAGCACAAGTAGGGGAGGGGCAGAGAGAGGGGGAAACACAGAATCCAAAGCAGGCTCCAGGCTCTGAGCTGTCAGCACAGAGCCCAACATGGGGCTCGAGCCCACAAACTGTGAGATCATGACCCGAGCCGAAGTCGGACGCTTAACCAACTGAGCCACCCAGGCGCCCCCCGCTTCTTTCTGAACTCAAAGTGTCATTGGGCATATTGGGCTTCGAATTTCTGAGCTCTGAACGGGTTGCACTGAAACAGTGCTGGGCATCAATTTGCAGGTGGGCCCATGTCTCCCTTTCGGCTCTCATGTAATTATGTGTTTGTAGGTCTCATTTCACGCCACTGAGAGGACCTTGGCCTCTGAATGAGTTCAGTTTTGATTCAAGTGTTCAAACTTCATAGAAATCACATATTTTCTTGCTGAACCTTTCATTGAAGCTGTTTTCAAGCTGCCCTACTTGAAAGGAAAAAAGCAGCTCAGGGAAGAAATATTCTTCCTCCAGAAATACCCTCCCTGTCCCAAACCAAGTCAACAGGGGAGAGGGGAGTCCCTGGAAAGCACAGGGCCTGGGAGGGGTGGGGGTAAGTCGGAGGCTATTTTTAGGCCATGATATCACTTCCTGAGGGTCATTGGCGTCAGTTGGGCAAAGGAGGGCTGGCCTACTGGCCTGCGTTTCTCAGCCCACATTCTGGGAGCTTCTGGCTGATGAATGGTTATTTTGTGCAAAGAAAAATGCTCTGTCCAGATGAATGGAGGGTCTGTCTGGGGCCTTGCTGGAAAAGGTCTTGGTGTATTTCAAAAGGAATCCTGGCCGAGAGACTGCAGAGCTCCATTTCCAGGCCTGCCCCAGACACCCCCCCACCCTTCCCTCCCTGCCTGCCCTCCTCCCCTTTAATATCCCACCAGACAGTTGCCTTGGCAGGGAAGGGAGGGGGCAGATGCGTGAGCCCCTCGACAGGAGGCAGGAGTGGCCACGGCCCACAGGTCACAGGATTCCTGCCTGGAGAGACACGACATTGCCAGAAACTGGGGCTTGAGGTGCCTACACAGAGGCAGGACCAGGTATCCTGACTTTTACTCTGATTGTACCCAAAAGCCACCTAGATCGCAACCTATGAATAATTTTGAAATAAAAAATAGTATCCGTCAGTAGGTCCATACAAGATCCAAGAACCCTAGAACTAGGGTGACTGGCTTGAATTAGATGAAATTCATGTCAACACATCTTACTGGGAATTTAGGAGTCCATCTATCTCCCTGCCTAAAATAGGACCTGGTTCTTCCCCAGAGCCCAGCAGTGAACTGGGGATGAAGATGGAGGCTGTTGACTGGCCCCCTCTGCCGGCATGGGGGAGTTCAGACAGCCAGGCTGCTCTCCAGGGCCTTCTTCCAGGGAAGTGCTCAGGTGGGTGTCGCAAGGAACGTGGGCCGACCTGGGGATGGCTGTAGTCCCGACTCAAGAGTCCCTCCTCTCTCAGGGTAGCAGGTAAGAGTCCTCCAGTCAAAACGGTAGGCATGCAGTAGCCTCGCCTATAAAAAGTGTCTGGTGCAAGGCCGTCCTTAAACAGCTGGCTCAGTCTGTGGAACACATGACTGTTAATCTCAGGGTTGTGAGTTCAAGCCCCACAGTGGACATATTCTACTCAAGGGGTGCTTGGGTGGCTCAGTCATATATATGTACCCATGAATGGAACCTTGTTTGGTTTTTCCGTTTTTGAACTTGGGATAAATGGAGTCTCTGGGTCCATGTTCATTTGGCAATGGCTTTCTTCTACACTGCTGCTGAGATTTTTTCCCCCCAGGTGAATGTATGACCTGTCATTCATTTATTTTCCACTTACATAGTACAATTTATATATTCATTTTCTTCTAGGTGGATATTTGTCTTGTTTTCAGTGTTTTGTTATTAGCAACAGTTCTGCTATGAAAATCCTTGTACATCCCTATAGATGCTTATTATGGAAGAATTTCCCCAGGGGGTACATAATGGAATTTCTGGGCCATTGAGGTATTGTGCGTCTTTAGCTTTTCTAGATACTGCCAATCTTCTCCCAGAGTCCTAATTTACACTCCCACTGGGAGTGATTTGCTCCACATCCATGATATTGTCTGAATTATTAATTTTTGCCAGTCCAGTGACATAAAAGAATATCTCCTCATTTTAATTTTGCATCCCATGATGAATGAGGCTGAGCCTTTTTCATGTGCTCTTATCTGTGTATCCTTTTCTATATTTTTACTGTTCTTATGTCTTCTCTATTTGCATATTGTGTGGTTTACATGTTTCTTGATGATTTGTAGATTTTTTAAATACATTCTGACAATAATCTATTTTTGCTTACATGTGTTAAAGATGTCTTCCTGCTTGGAGCTTTTATTCTCCCGCTTTCTATAGAGTCATATAATAGTTCTTAATTAAGGTTCAGAATTATCAGTTTTTTCTCTGATGGCATGCACTTTTGTGTAATGTTTCAGAAATCCTTCCCCCCCACCCCCTGAGGTCTCAAAGATGTTCTGTGTGTCTTTTTTTTTTTTTCTAAAAGGCTTAAAGCTTTACCTTTTACTTTTGAGGTCTTAATCCACAATTGGTTTTTATACATGGAATGATACAGGGCTCCAATTTCATTTATTTTCATATGAATGATTATCAAATAGTCTAGCACTTCCCTCACATTCCTGCCATGCCATTTCTGCCATTTATCAAGTTTCCAGATATGCGTAGGTCCATCTCCGGGCCCTCTGTTTTGTTTGTCACCACTTTGTCATTCGCTGCACAAATATCTCACTGTCTTAGTAACTATTGCTTTATGATGAGGCTTGATAGCTGGCAGGGCAAATTCCTCCCTTCTGTCCTTTTTTCTTCTAGACTCTGTCGGCTCTTCTTGGGCTTTCGCTCTTCCATATAAATAGTAGAAGCAGCCTGCCAACTTAAATGAAAACCATGTTGGTATTTTTATTGGAAATGCTTTAAATATCAAGCTCAAATTTGGAAAAAATGGACATAATTTCCTTATATTTTTATTGCTATTGTAAATGACAGCTTTATCTAATTAAATTTTCCAAACGTTACTGCGATATAAAAATACAATTGACTTGTTTATATTGAGTTTACCACTGGCAACCTTGCTAAGCTCTCTTATAAATTCTAACAAATCGCCTACAACTCTATGCAAACAGTTATACTGTCTATGAATGACAGTTTCATTTCTTCCTTTCTAATCCTTGAAACTTACACTTTTTTTTTGGCCTTACTTTACTGGCTAAAAACTGGTGAAAGCAGGAATCCTTGTCTTGTTCCGAATTTCTAAAGGATCTGCTTTTTCTATTTCATCCTGAAGTGTAGCATTGCCGTAAGTTATTATTTATAACTTTTATAGGTAGATAGATGTCCTTTACCAGGCTCAGAAAGTTCTCTTCTATTCCTAGTTTGCTAAGACTCTACCATAAGATGACGTTGGATTTTATCAAACAATTTTTCTGCTTTTATCGAGAGCATGCCACATGAATTTTCTCATTTGTTCCATGAATGGGATAACTGTATTAGCCGATTTCAAATGTTGAACCAATTTTGCATTTCTGGAACACGCTCCATTCCTCTTTAGTCATGATCTATTGTCTTGTCATATCTTGTTCATTTAGCTTGCTAAAATTCTGTTTAGGATATCTGTCTCCATGTTCATGAGTAAAATCAGCCTATAATCTTCCTTTCTCCTATTGCCTTCATCTGCTTTTGGTATGAAGATTTCTTTTCTAATTTTTTAATTTATTTTTGAGAGACATAGAGAGAGCGAGCAGGGGAGGGTCAGAGAGAGAAGGAGAGACAGAATCCCAAGATAAGCTCCAGGCTCTGAGCTACCTGTCAGCACAGAGCCCGACGTGGGGCTCGAACCCACGAACTGTGAGATCATGACCTGAGCCAAAGTCAGACTCTTAACCGACTGAGCTACCCAGGTGCCCCAGTATGAAGTTTTTTCAAAAATAAACATTAAAAATATTTTTTTAAAGAGTCATACCAAATCACATTCCCACCAGCAATGGGGTTACTATTCCACAGTCTTATCAACCCTTAAAATCGCCTTTGTTTTCTTAACCATTCTGATGATATGCTAATAATTTCTACTTGCATTTCCCTGCTGAGAATGCTTCATTTGTTTATTGGGCAGAAGAGAATATTAGTCACTGTTTAAAAAAAAACTGTAGGAGCACCTGGGTGGCTCAGTCGGTTAAGTGTCCGCTTACAGCTCAGGTCTTGATCTCATGGTTCATAGGTTTGAGCCCAGCATTGGACTCTGCTGTGCTGACAGCTCAGAGTCTAGCGCCTGCTTCAGATTCTGTGTCTTCCTCTCTCTCTGATCCTCCCCTGCTCCCGCTGACTCTGTCTCTCAAAAATAAATTTTAAAAGACATTAAAAAAATTTTTTTAAAGAATTATAAACTAGAAGACAGATTTAGAGAAATTACCCAGAATACAGCACAGAGGGAAAGATGATTAAACAGAAGTTCTTTGAAACAGAAGATAGAGTAAGAATATTTAGTGTATCATTTCTTGGAATTCGGGAATAAGATAATATAAATAATGGAAGAAAGTAATCTTTGAAGAGATATTAACTGAATGTTTCCAAGAGCTGATGAAAAACACAGATCCTCAGAGTCAGGAAGCCCAATGAATTCCAAGAAGTACAAATAAGAAAGAATCTGCGTTAAGATCCTTACAGAGACAAAATACTAAAGAGAAAGAGAAGGTCTTAAAAAAAACTGGAGAGAAGAGAAAAATTACCAATGACAGAATAACTATTAGATTGACTTCTAACTTCTCAATGGCAACAAATGAAGCCAGAAGACAGGAGAATAATATTTTCAAGGCCTAAGAGAGAGAGAGAGTCACCTTAGAGTATCACCTTAGAATAGGTAGCCAATGATAGTTTTTACAGGAACAAGGATTAAATAAATATATTTCAGAACAACAAAGACTGAAATAAAAAATTACTGACATTAGACTCTCCCTAAAGCAAAAGACCAGATCATTGATAAAACGTTGTGGTAGCCATTAGGGAATGGGAGACTCAGAGAAACCAGAAAAGAAAATATAATAGATATCACTGACGTGTCATTCCAATCCTCCCCTTTTTCCTGGGAATTATAAAACTACGATTTTCAAAAAGTTAACACGATTCTCATACAAATACAAAATAAACATCTGTCCAGATTGGTGTAACCCATTTATGAGGAAGTCGGCAAGATGGTGGGGGGCACTGGTTCAAATGAGGATCATAGGGTGAAGGATTTTATCATCATTAAAGAAAGGAAATGTTGGAATAAGATTGTTAGGTTAGGTATGAAACTAGTTCATGGGTTTGGGCAATAAAACCCTAAGCTTTGGTTATATCTTCTACCAGATGGAAATAATTTGAGTATCTACCAGACGAAAATCTACAAGTTATCATGTAAATTTCACAGCGTCTGGGCCTTTAATCAGTAGCAGAAAGTGAATCAAAGGTACGTCCCCTAGGTAATTAATTAGGTGGTTAAACAACGCTCCATCATGACATTAAAATGACATGCTGTCCTCCTTTTGCCTTATTTCCAAATTTGAGATAATTTTTCTTCACATAGCAAATTTCCACCTAATGAAATGAAACAGCAGTAACGCTGGTCTCACATGACTCTGTCCCTGGCCACAGACTAGGTCACAACCGACCCAACCTAGATTGCTCAGCTTCTCAACCAGCTCCTGGGAATCGGGACATCCACAAGAATCCCCCCTAGGACTAGGGAGCAGTCTGCCATTTTGTGGCAACCATGTTTATCCGTGTTCATGCCAAACAAGTAAAAGCTTGTCTAAAGAGGAAAAAAAAAAACCATGAAAATGAACATGGATTAAACATGGCGAAAAGAAGAAAAAGATTCCAGGTGACCTCAAGTGAGAGAGAAGGTGGGGCTGAAATAACCACTAGGTTCTTGTGGACTTTCCCTCTGCTTCCTGATTGCTGGCCTTCATGAAGCTTTGGCTGCATTGGCCTCGGTGCCAGGAGACACTCCAGTATTCCCCAACAAATTTCTTTTGTGCTTAAAGGGAGCTACGTGAGTTAAAAAAAAAAACAATTTTTTTTAAATTTTACAAAGTAACCCACAAGCTGAAAACCCAGAGAATCAAGTCAGAGCAAAGTGAGACTGTCCAATCAACACAGCTCCGGAGGTCCAGGTCCAAGTCCCTCTTGATGTGTCATGAAGCATCAGTTTGTATGTTTCCTGTTAACCCAGGGAAGGCGCCCTGCGGGGCACTCTGCTGTGCCGTTCAGTGCCACAGGAAAGCAGTCAGTTAGGACTTACCACAAAGCAAGAGCTGCACCGGGCTAAGCCCATGAGCTCACTTCCACAACATAGGAGGCTGATCTAGGAAGACGGTCCCACTTCTCCCCTTTCTGGCTTCTTACCATTTTTTCAGAAAGCTTACAGCTGGTGTCTCAGCCTGCGGTCTACCCTCTGTGGCCTATACTGGTATAAAAAAAAAAATAAGAAAATCTCCACAGCTCTTTAGTTTGATTTATCAGGTCGATTTGAGGATGCAATTATAAAATTAAAATACCCATATGTCGAGTGGGTAGTTTCATTTATATTGAATTTTTTTTTTAATGTTTAAGATGTCAGGGGCAGCTGGGTGGTTCCGTAGGTTAAGCTTCCAACTTCGGCTCAGGTCACGATCTCACGGTTGTGAGTTCGAGCCCCGCATCCTGCTTGGATCCTCGGTCTCCCAGTAGCTCTCTGCCCCTCCCCCACTCGCACTCACTTTCAAAAATAAATGAACATTTTAAAAAAATTAAAATGTTTAAGATTCCAAGCCAACACTAGACACCAGGACATCTCTAGGAAGACCCTGGGAGAAAGGAGAGACACCCCCTGGAGAGCCGGGGCGGGAAGGGCTTTGGTGCCTGAATGGGAAGGAGGCTGGGTGGGGATAGGGCACCGAGAGGGGGACCACGTGGGGCCGAGATCACATCAATTGAATCTGACAATCTATGGAAAACAAAGGAAAGCCAGATATTACCAACTGTTTACCCCGCATAAACCGTTTTAAAATTACCCTGGGGCGCGTGACCGCAAATAAGAAACGGGAAAGGAGCTTTTTATGAGAAAGCTTCGCAGAATGTGTGAAGTAACAAAAGGGCTCGTTTTCCGTCTCAGCTCCTTCGTGCAGTCACAGCAAATGGAAACTCAGCAGGCCCGAGGGCCACCGCTGCTTCCAATTAAGGCCCCGAGGTACGCAGCGCTTTCCTCCCAGCAAAATACAGATCCCACCTCTGCCTGCAGCAGCCGCAGGGCGATCTGGGCTGCGCGCTGTGTTTGTTCTCAGCTTGCGCTCAAAGTGGTGTGGCCGCACCTGCCTTCCAGACACCCTCGGAGCTGACTCTCTTGTTCCCGACCACCCAAAGCACAGATAACAGATGTTAAATAAAGGATCGAGAAGCAAAGCCTTTCCCCCTTTACGTGTGCACGTGTGTGTGGAGGAGAGGCATTATACGCAAAAGAATTCCTATTGCCCTCCGCCCCTTCCAAAAATGCTACCCGATCCATCCCACAGGTGTCGACTCTGGAAATTTGGGTGCTGGTAAGGGACCTTATTCCAGCCACGTGTCTCAAGGAGAGGGGCGCTCTCAAACGTTGGTGGTCATTAGAATCATCTGCAGGGCATATTTAAAGCCAGATTACCAGCCTCCCCGTGTTTCTGATTCTGATTCAATAGGTCTGGAGTGGAGCCCGGAAATGAGCATTTCTAACAGTTTATCACCAGGCTTTGAGAATCGCTGTTCTAGGACAATAAAGAGAAGGAGAAAAGATAAAGAATGATCAGCTCGGAAACCTCTGACCCCAGCCTGCGTGTGTTTTGGGTATTTTGAGAGCGAGCTGCATAGGATTCTGAGCAGGTAAGTGGAAGGCCATGCAGAGAGCAAGCGGAAGAGTTTATTTGTTTGTTTGTTTTATGTTATTTATTTATTTTGAGAGAGGCAGAGAACAAGCAAGGGAGGGGCAGAGAGAGGGAGAGAGAGAATCCCAAACAGGCTTTGCACTGTCAGCACAGAGCCCCACCTCTGGCTTGAACTCACGAACCATGAGATCATGACCTGAGCCCAAACCAAGAATCAGATGCTTAACTGACTGAGGCACCCAAGCACTGCAGATTACCACGTGTGGGATGGTTTGTTAGGAAGAGGGTGTACTTAGCCAGAGAGTGGGATTCATACTCAAGGAAGAGTGGGGGGGATATGGGTCTCCTTAAGCCCTGCCCCAGCGCCCTGCATCTCTACTGAAGCCCCAGGGAGAGGGGGCCTTGCTCTTCATTTTTTCTCTGTCTTAGGAACCCTGCGTGCCCGGCCCCCCCCCCCGTGGCTGCTCCGCTCTGGCTCCCCACTGCCCCAAATCTCCCCTTGTTGGAAAACCCGGCTTCTGGATAAAGGAGCTTCCTCAGCCTGGTTTCTAGCAAGGAGGCTCTGAGAGTCAGCACAGTCTGGGTTTTATTGTTTCAGGCCGGAGCGGTAGGGCACTGGCTGCCTCTAACTCCATCCCGGGCCACGCGTCCCTCCCAACCAGTCCATTCAGCATCCTACGTCCGCCAGGGGTGGGTCATTCTGCCAACTGGGGTCAGGGGCAGAGAAGCTGTCATATAGAGCACATTAGATTGATTAAACGAGAAAGCCATCAGACTGAAATGGTTCTAATGCCAAAGCCCCCTATGTAAACAAACCAAAATCTTGTAATGGCATGAGATGAAGAAATCTGGGGCGCCTGAATGGCTCAGTCAGCTAAGGATCTGATTTCAGCTCAGGTCATGATCTCACAGTTCATGGGTTCAAGCCCCACATCGGGCTCTGGGCTAACAGCTCAGAGCCTGGAGCCTGCTTCAGATTCTGTGTCTCCCTCTCTCTCTGCCCCTCCCCCACTCACAGTCTGTCTCTGTCTCTCAATGGTGAATAAACATTAAAAAAATCTACAAAAAACATAAAACACTAAGGACAACCAATCACAAACAGCCAACTAGGCTCTAAGCTACAGCTCTTTAAATAATTTTCTTTATTTTCCCTTCCTTCCTCACTGTCTCTGTCTTTCTCCTGGGTTCTGTGGGCAGAACGCTCCTAAAACCACTTCCGACTTGGCGGTGCCTGATTCAGATAGATTTTTGTTCAAATAAACTCTTAAAGTTTCTGATATGCCTCAGTTTATCTTTTCACAAGGGAATACAGCATTCACGCTTCTGTGTGGTGTTTCCTTACTCACCGATCCCACCCTCCCACTGGTTTTCAGGAAGACAGGCAACACTAATGAAGGAGCCACGGCTCCTGGTCTTGACATGAATCATAACATGACTGATCATGTCATTTTGAGGGCCCAGCACAACGAATGTGCAAATGAAGGGCCCCTTGTTCAAAAACTATTAATATTTCAAGATGGCAACAGCAGAGCATTCAACCAAGCATGGAGCTCCTCTACGTGTAGAACTCTGGGCAACCACACCAGTTGGCCCGCTGTGGGGCCAGACCTGGCCAAGGGATCATCAATAGGAGCCTTAGCGTTGAGGTGGAAAGCTCCAGCTCTCTCTAAACTGGGCTGCTGCCCCCATTTCCTGTCAAACAGTCGGGAAGCATAGTGCGTGACCTCAGAGGCAGACACTGCCCATTTATGAAGAACAGATTCTAGCAGCAACCTCACGTGTGTGAAATGATATGGCTGGCCATTTATATGTCTAACTCTGCTTGCTGGCAGTTCTCCAGCAAGGTTATCTAGGAAAGATAAACACAAGAGACCCTTCACATTCAAGGGCAGGGTAAAGCTAAAGTAAGGAGGCTCAGGCACCTTCTGTGTGATCACTGCATTTTGTGATCAATTTCTTTTCTTTTTTTTTTTTTTTTTAATGTTGAGAGAGAGCAAGTGGAGGAGAGCCAAGGAGAGAGAGGGAGACACAGAATCCAAAGCAGGCTCCAGGCTGTCAGCACAGACAGCCTCAAACTCACAAACCACGAGATCATGGCCTGAGCCAAAGTCGGACGCTTAACCGACTGAGTCACCCAGGTGCCCCACATCTTGTGATCGATTTCTGGAGGACTCTGGCAGTATTCAGAATTCTAACGTGCTGCCTGATCTTTAGGTCGCTCCAGGCCCCATGAACATGTACCCAGTCCATTCCAGGTGTCTATTTACGTAACAAACTATCCTAAAAGCCGGTGGCTTGAAACAACCACCATTTTATCATATCTCACCAATCTGTGAATTAGGAATTCCAGACAAAGTCCAGTCATGCCATTTTTCAGCTTCAGGTAATATCAGTGAGGGAGAACACAAGACAGCTTCACTCACATGCCTCTGCCTTTACAGAGACACCTGGAATTCTGAGCCCAGTGGGGACTGTCCTCTGGAGCACCCATGTGTGGCCTTTCAAGTCTGGACAACTCAAAGTAGTAAATTCTTACCTGGCAGCTCCCATATGCCTCAAGGAGCTTGGACCTCCCAAAAGGACATTCTAAGGAGCCCAGCAGGGAGTCCTAAGTCTAGCCATGGAAATCCCAGAATATCACTAAGACAAGCTCAGATTCAAGTAAAGGAAAAATTGAACTCCACCTCTCAGTGGAAGGAGTAGCAAATGATTTGTGGCCATTACTGATCCTTACGAAGGTGGCCCATCTTAGAAGGAAAATTGGGAACTCAATCAGCATACCCATGGTCAGAGAAAAAGCCTAGACTCAACATTAAATTATTAGAGAATGAATGTCTATTTTACATTTTAAATTAATAAAATGCTTAAGATGTACAGGTCCTATTTTTATATTTTCCCTTTATTTTGACCAATTACATAAGATAAGACTCTCTCGATTATAAGTTTAAAAAAAATCAAGAATGTGGATCCATGACAATTCCTTACTTGTCCTTAAGGATCCAAAGCATTAAGCACAGCATGTGTTTGCTAATTCTGTGGGAGGGAAAAGGGAGGTGGGGGTATCTAATCTTGTTTGCCCTAGAGTTTTGTACTACGGTGTCTATGGTTTGTAACGTGAGGCTCCAATTCCTAGTGCTAAATCGCCTTTGTTGTATGCCATTTTCACCTCTTGCCTCCACTGTCACCTTGGCCAAAGCTGTCATTTCCCAGAGTGCCCCTCAGCCCCTTTTACACGCAAAGACTCTTTCCCTGTCTGCTTCTAACTTAAGCTAGTAATGCTCCTCACTCCAGAATTCCAGGGGAAGGCAATGTTTTCCTCATGCCAATTCTGAAATGCCCATCATCTACCAACCCCTCTCATGAAGCCATGACTGTTGGGGCTCCTGACAGTTTCACTAATGATCCAACCCCAGGGGACATTCATACCCTTGGCTCCTGTGACTCTGCCCCTGAGTCCACTCATCCTTTGTCGCCATGGTAACCATCTCTGGGCTCCCTCACCCCCTCCTCATGCCCATGGTGCCTTCTCCAGTAGTTTCTGGCAAAAGAGTACCTACACTTTCAGATTGTCCTTCCCCATTAAGCATTTGCCAATTAGCCTCACACTTGGCTGTTTTTGCCTCATTTGAAATTCCAGCGTTCCTCTGCCTGCTCTCCAGGCCTGCTTTTTCCCTGGAGTCTCGGCATCACACGACTGAAGACTGCCTCTAGACTGTCACACATATGTGTCCTTCATTCCTCACGAAATTGCAAACTATTTGAAAGCAGAAACTACTGTGTGTGTGTCTGTGTGTTTATTGAGTATAAAGAACAGAACTGGCCTGCCTGATATATGCTCTAAAGACACGTATTAAAATTAAATGTCAGGAAGGTTCCTGGATGGCACGGTCAGTTCAGCATCTCTTGATTTCAGCTCAGATCATGATCTCATGGTCATGAGATCAAGCCCCACATCAGGCTTTGTGCTGGGTGTGGAGCCTGCTTAACATTATCTCTCTCTCTCCCTCTCCCTCACCCTCTCCCTCTCCTCACTTGCTTGCACACACACACACAAGTGCTCTTTCTCACCCTCTCTCTCTCTCTCAAAAAAAATTAAATGTATATAAATTATGTCAAGCACTAGAGTAGGCACTTTGTTATTTACTTTAATCCACATATTTGATTCTTACCCTGTCCACTATTACCTGCTCTCAGCTCTAATTTTAACAAAATTCCACCAAGAGGGAAGAATTTGGGTGTCCCACATAGTTCATTAGAATGGGATTTGGCGTCCGGTACACGCGCCGCTCAGAACGCCAAATAGAGGCATGAGCATCGTCAGGTGGGGTCAATGGCAATGATTTCCTGGCAGGTGAGCTTGAGTTGTATTAGGTGGGATGTGGCTCAGACTCCAGGCATAGAATGGAACAGACAAGACACAGGCTTCCTGTCCTAGAGGAAAGGAGCCATTCACCAGTTCTGAGAAATGAAGTTGTAGACGTGATGAGTGGATCCCACTTCCTCCCAAAAGTCAGACTTTAATTGTTTTATTATATATTCTACAAAAATTGGAACCAGGGAGGAAAAAGAACAAGCCACAGAAATTCATTCCTGGCTCCTATCAGACAACTGAGTCCCAAACCACAGTCTTAGAGTCTGTTTGCGATTGAAAAGGCAATTTGAAGACCAAAAGGCACGGTCACATCCAGGGGGCTCACTGGCTCGGTTGCCAAGTCGCAGGGTTGGGAACGTTCGCCAGCAGCCTGCTCTGGTACACTCTGTCCCTGCCCCAATCTACCGCAGTAATTAGCTTTGCTCGTTAGTTTCAAGTAAGTAATCTCCTTGTCACAGCTGGGATCCTTTATCAGAACAGTGGACGTTAGGGTTTGCAGAAGCAAATAATTTTTTTCCTTTAAGAATTCCCTGGAACACTAAGTCATGACCCAGAGATCTGAATGAGGCAAATAAACTTCTAAAGATGTCTAAAACTTCTGGGGAGTAGCTCTGCCTAAGAGGTGAAAGATTCGAGTATTTAGAAACCAAACCCAAATAAACATCAACGACAACAACAAAAAAACCCCTCTGGAATGGACATTGGTCTTTCCCTCAGTTTAATGATTCAGATCAACAAACATGGGTAAATACCTGTTACGTGTCAGGAAACGCAGCCCTGCTCTCACGGAGTGCCCAGTCTGGGGCGAGACCAACAAGCAAACTGGTGATAAAGGCACAGTAGCCTCGTTGCAGCAATAATGCACTGTAATAGCAGAATGCACGCAGAATGCAGGGGTGAGGGGAGAGCACCCTAATCCAGCCTGGGTCTTCACGGAGGACTTGGGGATGAAACTCCGGGCAGAATGAGGAGGCACAGGACTGATTCTCAGCATTTTTGAAAACAATTGCCAAAATGCATACTCTCATCCTTTTGCCCCATCAGGATGCCCATTTCAAAGAGCGAGGAAGTGAGAAGAGAGACTTCAGCTCTGCTCTGGATTGCCTTGGGGTTGGGGCTGGGGGGCCGTGCTGGCCACGTGGGGAAGCAGCCCTCC
Source organism: Helogale parvula (assembly GCA_004023845.1). Classification (NCBI taxonomy): domain Eukaryota; kingdom Metazoa; phylum Chordata; class Mammalia; order Carnivora; family Herpestidae; genus Helogale; species Helogale parvula. The sequence goes on along the minus strand of PJEM01011803.1, from coordinate 19,937 downwards.
CAACTTGAGAGAATGCCCCATGGTGGCGGGACATTTCAGCTCTGCACCCCCGCCCCCCACAAGGGCTGCCAGGGACATCTCAGCAGTGTCATTGCCAGAGAGGACGCCAGCCTACGTACAGCTTCAAAGCTTGCCTGGGCCAGAGCTCAACACCAAATCCCGTTCTCCTCCAGGGTGGCAGAGCATCACTGTGGAATTTAACCCAGGGCTGCCCCATAGAAGAAAGGAGACGTGGAGGGCACAAGTGATACATTTTCACTTGGGTTGATTGGAAGTTACACACTCAGGAGAAGAACAGGGCAAAGAGTTAACTGCATGGTGGATAAGAGCATGAGCTTCGGAACAGGATGGGTCTAAGTCCCAGCCCTCTACTTCGCAGCTGTATGGGCACATTCCTTGATCTCCCTGAACCTGTCTCCCCACCTGTAAGGTGGGTGTAATAATAGTACTCAACCCAGTGCGTTGTTGTAAGCATTAAGTGTGTAAATGCTTCATGCAGCATCTGGTACATAGTAGCTACTCAATAAATATCAGCATTGTTTTTTCTGTCCATTTGTGTCCGCCTTGTCAATGTACAGGACTCCAGAATCCACAGGTTTTATCAGGACAACTGCCTTTATTTGATCTTTTTGGAGATAGCCAATGATTTTCTTTTAGACTAGTATTTTTTTCTTTTGATCAGAAAATGAAGAGAGGCTTTCTAGCAGCCAAGAAGGATTTCCAGGGAAGATCAGACAGCAAGGCTGTCTGCCAGGAAGCAGGTTGTCGCGTCCTTTCAGGCAGAGGGGCTTCTATAGGGGGACTTTGCCTTACCAGTGCCCAGCCTCTGCTCGGGGACACATTTCATGATGTGTGATGGCCCATAATAGACAATCCCTTTCAACAGGCTGGCTGGACCCCAGAGTCCCAAGTCCTGGGGTGAGCTACAGTAGAGATGAGGGTCCTTTGCCGTTGGTTTATTTAGGTTATTCATGTCGCCTTAACTTTGATTAGCAACTACTATGTTCGAGGCACCGCTTTCGAGATCACTGATAAGCCCGGGACAGTAGGGCAGAATCACCGAATGGGCTGCCCCTGGATGATGAAACCAACGCTCTCCGTCCACAGCTGTGATCGCAATCAGGGCCTTGTACTTACCCACAGCTGTGCTGTAGCTCAGCATTGGAAACACGCTGTCATATCCATGGTCTCCTGTGACAGAGGCAACCCAGGATTTTTATTCCTTTCTTACCGAGGAGAAAACAATCTCTGAGAGCCTAAGCCCTGAAGCGCAGCACCATTCAACTTTGGCCTCTTGATTCCAAGGCTCTTACTGTCACCAAACCAGACGGCTTTTGTCGCATGGAGGGGAACACGACACATTCTTTAGAATGGCTTCGAGAGAATTCATTGCTCGGAGAGCTGGCTCGAGTCCAGGTACAGGCCGCGGCCCCAGGAGCCCTAATATTCATTCATGTGATGATCTGTCCATCCAAGGAGGGAGTTTTGCAAGGGGCTTTATCACACTCCCAACTCTGCTGTTACCTGAATTAGAACTGTTCCGTCAGCTGGCCAGGCCTGAGCAGAGGGACCGACGGGGCGTCCAGGGAAGGAGCAGCGCACAAGGCATTCTCCATGGAAAATTGCATGGATTCCTCCAGCTGGTCCAAGCTTTCTGACCTTCAGGGCCCACACTGTATCTCTTCTAGAACGTTAGTCTTCAGGAATAAAATGAAAGCGCACTGGCTGTGGGGTAAGAATTCTGTGTGTAGCGTGAGCAAGAGTTCTGACCACTGCTCTCTTGTAAAGGCTTTGGATGAAGGGTTAGGGAAAAATCATCCTGTGCCCGGAGAATAGAGTGATATCCACACACGAACTGGACCCCTCAATGTTGCAGGGACCCTCCCAAACAGAGGGAAAGCTATGGGTGGAGACTACACAGAGTCAAGTATCTGGTGGGAAATAAAACATTCAACCCTTGGGCAGCTGAGTGGCTCAGTTGGTTGAGCATCCAGCTCTTGATTTCAGCTCAGGTCCTGATCTCACTGTCGTGGAAATAAGCCCCGCTTAGGGCTCCATGCTGAGTGTGTAGCCTGCTTGGGATTCTCTCTCTCTCTCTCTCTCTCTCTCTCTTTCTCTCCCTCTCTGTCTCTGCCCTTGTCTCCCCAAATAAATAAGTAAACATTTAAAAGAAATATTCAACCACTCAACAAGGTGAGCAGCACTAGGAACCAAAACATCAGAATGGTAGACTTTTCTTCAAATGGCAAGAAGGCCCTGAATGCCAGGGCTAGCCTATGTTCTAGTGATTTTCTTCCAGGGCACTGCAGCTTACTTAGCATTGATCTCAAGCCCTTCACCCTTTGCCCCCTTCTGCTGTAGGATGGTAGATACTGTCCATATCCCAGACGGCATGCTCAAGCATGAAGTCAGCCTATCCTGACTATCTTGAACTTGCTGTTGCACGAGACAAAAGGACCCCATGAGGTTCAAGCTAGTGGGTGTGGGTTCTCTCCCTGCTGCAGACAAGGCTCTCGTGTGTCCTCCTGGCGTCTGGCAGGAGGGGGCGAGAACTGAGCAGGACTGACTTGTGCTGACTGGCGCAGAAGAGAGGACAGGAATTCAGTCGTCCTGACCTTGGCAACGCTCAACTCTATCTGGATCTATCTGGAAGTCTATCTGGAAAGCCGGGAACCCTTCCACTCATGGGAGCACCAGCAGAGACGGTGGTAAGTCAGGTAGCTTCACCCCACCTAACCCCTTTTGTCCCCCTTCTCCGTGCCTCCCCCTGCTCCCCTGAACTGCCCGGACCCTTTAATTTCTGGGCTTTCTTCATATTCTCTCTCGATGGGTCAACCATGCTGCCACTTAGTCCTCACAAGAATGACATGTTCTAGGATCCCATAACCCCAAGGCCTTGTTCTCAGCCAGGGGTTAGAGATACTCTAAAGAACTAATTCATTCTAAAAGGATAATGGCTTAACATGTTGTGTTTCTCAGGTTTATGTGCATTTTTTAAGGAGAAGGTCATTAATCTTAAGACTTTACAGTAGAACTTTGGGCATTACGGCAGGCAGTGGGGAAATACTTTGTAGCAAGAGGCTGTATCACCCTCTGGGGGCTGTCTGGTGTGGTAGATTGCCCCCCACCCCACCTCACCCGCTGTCCCAACGTGGTCAGCCCTACGTCACTGCTCTTCCCCTGAAATCTGAATCTCCTCATCCAGCTGTGGAGGAGAGAGAACAAAGCTGCCAACTGATGATTATTCACAAACAAAGCAGACCCTTTATTTTAGCAGATTCGAAGCCACGATCTCCCCAGGACACATGCGTCAGTGTGTGCTCGCTTTATCTGGCCACACATTTCCTTCTGTCCTCAATCCTTAAAGGGTGTGCTGTTCCTCTGGCTGGATCAAGACAAAAGGGAAGAACTGGAGAAAGAAATGTGTGGTAGCAATGACCTATGAGAGCTTCTCTCTTTTTCTTTTGCTGCCTGGACGTCGCCAAGGCAATGAGATTTCCTGTCTTTCCTTGAAACCCAGAGAGATGAGAGAAGGAATGAGAAAGGCGGACCCGGGCAACAAGGAGGACCTCTTCCATCTGAGGTAGGGGCAAAGCCACTCCCCCAACCTCACCACCATCAGCAAAGCTCTGGCTCCTTGGACGCCAACAGTCTCAAGAAAGGACTGCCAGATAAAACACAGGACACCTAAGTAAATCTGAATCTCTGATGAACTCTGAACACATTTTTGGTATATAAGTATCCCTCATGCAATATTTGGGAACATATTTAAACTAAAAAATCATTCATTTTTTCGGATGTGCCAAATCCGGCGACCAGCCACAGCATCTCTCCCTCCTCGCTCCCATCTCCTGTACCCTCTCCCCCAGATGGTCTGGCCACCACACAGTCCTAGGCTGGTCACCTGAAATGCAACAGAATTCCTTCGCTGCAGATGAGGATTTACGCGGGTCCCCTCCAGAAGCACATAGAATAATATGGATCTGTGTCCGGCACTAAACAGCATCAGAGACAAATCTCACTGGGAATACTTCATGTCTGGCTGCTTCAGATGTGCTTGCCTGAGGCCATGCTGAATACCTAAAAAAGCCAATGAATATGTTCTATGGTCTCAGAAAGACGCAGGGACCTATCTAGAAGAGATAGTGAGGTTTGGGAGGGAGGCCTCCAGCTTGCATACGTCAATCTCCTTTGGCCCCATCTAAAAACTTCAAGGTTCACTTAGATGCCTAAAGCGTTTTCTGCTCAAAATTCTGTGAGTCTCTCCATCCCTGGCTTCTGAAAAGTTCCAGGCTTCCTCCCTCTCTAAGGCTGCCCAGACCTGCTCCAGTTTCAGGCCATCCAGGGGTCCCCTCCTGACCCTGTGACTTCTTTTGCCAGCAGCCCCCATGGCAAACTGTCTCCCAACTTTTCCTGACAAATCTGACACTGTTCCACCTTCCTGTCCTGAACATGGGTCCTGTGCGGGGGTCCTCATCTGAATGGGGCCCCAAGCCTTCCAGCTCTGTGGGACGTCCTCTGGTCCTGGTGGGGCTCCCACTACTCGGAGAGAAACAGTCAGTAACAAACAAGGGTCATCATCCCTGAGAAATGGGCACCTACCCAAGTTTAGGCCGAGGGCAATCTCGTGAATTCTTTTTTTTTTTTTTAATGTTTATTTTTGAGAGAGAGAGAGAGTCAGAGTGTGAGCAGGGGAGAGGCAGAGAGAGGGGAAGACAGAATCTGAAGCACGCTCCAGGCTCTGAGCTGTCAGCACAGAGCCCAATGCAGGGTTCGAACCCATGAATTGTGAGATCATGACCCAAACCAAAATTGGACACTTAATGGAAGGAGCCACCCGGGCTCCCCAAAGCAATCACACAAATTCTAACACAATGAGGGCTCTCTGATGTAATCCCTGAGACACAGCAGCAGCCTGGTAAAATTCACTTGTAAAGTAATATTAACCCAATATGAGACCCCTGGGTGGCTCGGTCAGTTGGGCGACCAACTTTGGCTCAGGTCATGATCTCAGGGACTGTGGGTTCAAGCCTCACATCAGGCTCTGTGCTGACAGCTCGGAGCCTGGAGCCTGCTTCAGATTCTGTGTCTCCCTCTCTCTCTCTGCCACTCGTCCACTTGTGCTCTGCCTCTCAAAAATAAATAAACATTAAAAAATACATATATATGAAGTGATATAGCCCAATACCACCCATTCTTCCCTCAGCGCTATGTCTTTATTCCCTTTATGGTCCTTTTGCTCTATTTTAACTGTGTTCTCTTGAAATCTTTCTTTGAACGATTCACTGGAACTTATACTTTGTAACTTTCATATAAGATGTCTGAAAGCACTTTTTTTTCCCCCTGCAAAAAAAGAACTCTACCTTCTCAAGCATTTTACTGTTTGGAAAACAGACACAGAGGAGTATCCCACTTGCCCAAAGCCAACGCTGATGAAAATTTCTGAGATTAAGAAAAACAAGAAGATCGGATTTTTGTGGTGGGGGCTTTTCCTGTTATACTTTACTTGTGATTTTCCCAGTGCCAAAATTATATGCCTCTGTAACAGATGTCCCCCTGGGGCTCTCGTGGCTACTAATGGCAGCATCTGGGGGCTTTTTTGTTAACCTGAGAAGCTCAAGGCTTCACATTCCAGAATGCTGGCTTTATCCCCAGTGAGAACAGTCTCTCTGGTCCAGTGTCTATTTACATTGTTTTGTAGGAATGAAGAAGCGCCATAATTAAGCCTGGAGCATGAGAAAAGGAACTCAAGGGAAAAAACCCGCCATGACCATGGATGACAAAGCAGATGAACAGGAGGCCCCCACTTCCCTCAGACAGAAGGTCATGCGGGTCATTCCTCTGGCTGCCCCTCCAGGCTGATATGTCATCTAATACTAGACACCTAGCAAACGAAAGTTTACGTTCCAGGGTTTCACGGTGGCTCAGTCATTCATTCAAAACCCTTTATGGCCTGTCTCTCACATGCCAAGTCCTATGCCACACACAGAAAACATAAAGGTGAATGGGACCCTGTCTGTGACCTCAGAGAACTTTCAGACTCATGCATGAGACAGATCTACAAATAAGCGCATCACAGCGTGTCCTTGGGTGCAGAGCTGCAAGATCTGGCTCTCTTGTTGCCCAAGTTCTCAACCATTGGCAATTTTGTAGCCCCGGGGACATTGGGCAATGTCTCAGGTACGGGAGTACATTCTGGGTTGTAGCAGCTGGGGTGAGAGGTGCTGCTGGCATCTAGTGGGTAGATACCCAGTAATACCCCTAACCACCCTATAGTGCACAGGCCAGCGCCCCACAACAAGGAACTATTTAGCCCCAAACAGGGATCGTGCTGAGCTTCCGAAGCCTGGACATATCCAAGCTAATCTGGTGGGGTCAACCCCATCATGCTGACTCAGGAGTTTGAGTTCACATGGCCACTCGTGCTCTTTCCCTGGCTCCGTCATTGACTGGCTTTTGTCCCTAAGAAAGTTACTCCCCATCTTGGCTTCAGTTTCCTCGTCTGTAAGATAGAGTTGGGGTCTCTGATCCCCAGTCCCTTCCTATCTAAGAATCTATGGTTTTATTGGGCCAATATCTGTGCTTCCACTGAGCCCTGCTCAGGTTAGGAGCATGCCACGACAGCTTTCCTCCAGCCAGCCCAGGGAGATAAGCTTGTCTCCTGGGTTGATCCAGAGGCTAAATCAGGGAAGGCAGGTGTAACCTCTTCCCAAGGACTCTGGTCCAGGTAGGACCCCTCCATCTTCCAAGCCTGTTTTCCTATCAGCAAACAAGAGCCACTGAACTCGTCTGCCTCCCTGTGTCAGGAGGAAGTGAATGAGAAAAGGAAATAAGATGGAAAATTACCCCAATGCTGCTTGGGGGACTAGGCCCAAACCCTACGGTCCCCTTTTCTCCCTCCTGGAGGCTCTGAGGCAATGAAAGGATAAAAGAGACCCGCTGTGGCCTGGGGTAGTGGGCTGGGCTGGGAAGGGGTTGGTATCTCTATATACATCTTTGGAACTGCCCCAAGGAGGATCTCTGTCATCTGTCTCCCTGAGGGGAGGTAACATTTGGATTCTTGGCCACATATTTTAGGCACTGGGGCAGGGTGGGAGTCCAGTGCCCTCAGATTCTCTCTCTCATTCTTTCTCTCTCTCTCTCTCTCATTCTCTGTCTCTGTCTCTCTCTCACTCTCGCTCTCTGTCTCTCTGGCTTTAAACTCCTTAACCAAGCAGAAAGACCATTTCAGAGCCAGTGGGCTGGAGCACAGGGAAAGCGGGTCCTGGATGGAAGCGTGCGGGGGGGGGGGAGGGGGGAGAAGCTCCCATCTGGGCCTAAACACAAGGCCTTTTCAGTGCGCTGCTGGCCATAGGCAGAAAGGAAGGAAAAGGGAGACAGGGCAGGGCAGGCATTGGCAGCTACGTTTCTGTCTGTGTTCCTAGGCTCACGGCGCTGGCAGAAGAGCATCACGGTCTGTATTTGGAGTCTAAGGGTCCTCTCCTCTGGTGACCGGTGCCATGTGACGTGGCCGATTCTATGTGAAATGAATAAATGAACCCCTTTTTCCTTTAATAGGAAAGAAGCTAAAATTCAGAGACATTAAGTAATGTGCCCAAGTTACTGAAAACGCTAGGCACGGGACGTCTGTTAGTGTTGCTTACTCTGAGGCTCGCCGCGTGATACAGGTTTCTGAGTTGGTCCCCACGTGGTTCCCATTCTGTATGTGCTCGTTGCTTGGCTTTGGGTTTTGGGGATTGTGTTTTGTTTTTGTTTTTTGTTTTTTTCGTTGCTGGTTCAATTTACATTCAGTAAAATGTGCAAACCCTAAGCATACAATTCAATCATTCTCTCTCTCTCTCTCTCTCTGTCTCACATACACACACACACACACACAAAGCATTCATCTGGTTCCATCATTTCAGAAAGTTTTCTCTTGCCCTGTTCCAATCAATAGCCTCCCTCAATCCAGGAAGAGACCTCTTTTTTATACGTCTAGTGCCATAGTATAGCTTTGCTTATTCTTCAGCGTCTTGTATCATATCAACCTCATATTCCTTTGCTCAGTAGAATGTTTTTTCGGCTCATCCATGATGTGTCAGTAGTTTGTTCTTTTTTATTGGGGGATAATATTCCACTGTGTGAACATAACATATTTTGTTTATCCACCCTTATTTTTTTAATGTTTTTTATTTATTTTTGAGAGAGAGAGAGCAAGGGAGGGGCAAAGAGAAAAGAGGACAGAGGATCCGAAGTGGGCTTTGCACTGACAGCAGCAAGCCCGATGCATGACTCAAACTCATGAACCGTGAGATCATGACCTGAGCCAAAGTCTCTCAACCGACTGAGCCACATGGGCACACCTATCGTCTCTCTTATTAATGGATACTTGCATTGGTTTTAGTCTGGGATTATTATGTTCGCTTGATTTTTTTTAAGCAATTAGTCTCCTACGCCTATTTCAATTCTCTGTTCAAATGAACTTTCATGAAAGTCACCCTCCACAGGTCACAGCATGCTGAGAGAGAACAAAGCACTCGAGACCTGAAGTCCTTTCAACCATAAGACCTTCTAACTCAACCTCTTCTCGAAAAGCTGCTGTCAAGCACCTACTTGCACATGGTTGTGACAATGACCTCTGTCGCGGAGCCAAAGTGGTTGTTTCCTCACACACAAGGAAGCGACTCTGTACCTATGAGTTCCCCAACAAAGACGAGAGATCTTGTTCTGATACAAGAAACACACCCATTTCGCTTCAGCGGATGATTCCTATTCTCAAAGGAAAGATGTTCTCCTGTTCTACCCACTGGAAGCAACTTGAAGGAGGCCAGTGGGCCCCATGAGATGTAAATAAATGTAACCACTTCAGCCAGCGTCTCTGCCCCTCCGTGGGAAAACAACGGTTCTCCCTTGAGAAATGTGGGAAGGAATACCGCCCATGTGGGACCACTGACCAGGTCTCCAAAGCACTTCCTTCGGACAGAGCTTATAGACCCTTGAATGAACCCTACCACTCCTTCTTATCCTTTCTGGTTCTTGTTTTGTCTAACAAACCTGTATCATACCTTGAAGGTCTAACTGCAGTGCACAAACTCTATTATGAAGTCGGGCATTCATTTAGCCACAGCCAGGGACTCATACTCCCCCCAGACATGCATACAAAAAACTGGATGCAGCCATTTCGATGATACACATTTCTTTCAAAGAACACAAAAAACTCACTTTGCCTTAAGATGCAGTCAACAGATATTTATTGAACCATGAAGACTTGAAGCCCTAATTGTCTAAATTATTACTGTTGTGCTCCCCATGTGCATAGTTTTCCACCAATGACGGCCTCCCTTCACACACACAACCTCCCGCACGGAACATACAATGGGCAGAGCAGTTGGGGAAACACAAATTCCCTTCTGGTCTCCTCTCATCTCTCCTAGCTCGGCCCTCGATCTCTCTTTTCTTACACGCGTCTCCTCTTCTCTCCCTTTTCCTAATGAGTTCCATCTCTTCTACTGATCTCTACTCTACAAGGTCACAAGGGAAGGGGACAACCAGGTGTAGGTGCTGCCACAAAATGGCCTCTACCCAAGCCACTCAGATTCCCAGACGTCCCCTTCAGACCCCGCCTGTGCTCCAGGAATGCCTCCTGGCACCGGCTGACCTCGTGTCCTGCTGTTTTCCCGCCTTCAAATCAAGACACACGCCTTCCCACACACGAGCCCCCCACGTTGCTTTTCCAAGGTAGGGAGGGAAACAGTTGCCGGGGGCCTTGGGCAGGAGGAGGTCCGTGTGCTCACTGCTCTCATTTATCCACACAGAAGGGCAGGGTGGCACTTGTCAGTGACTTGACTCCTCGTTCCTTTCCCAAAGCTGCTCTCAGCCTTCTCTTAAAATGACAATTCCACGTGTAATCAGCTCCTGACACCCCTCCAGCCCCGCCCCTGGTGCGCCCCGGCCCTGACAACGCCATCCAAACACGGAGGTATTTTTCTAACCTCTCCCCTACCCTCTACCCCTCTCTTCTTTGGGGAACAAATGCTTTGCCCAGCATTTCTGCATCAAGAGGACAAAGTAAAAGGAAGGAAAGTTGCTTCCCCTTGGATAGCTGATGAAAATAAACTAGCTGTCAGTTAGTCACCAAAATTTGATTCAGCGAGTAACCAGCTGTGGACTGGATTTGGATTTTAAGGACAAACCTAAAAGAGCTTCTGAGATATTGTTTTGAAATGTTCCCAAACGTGGCCGGGAGGTGAATTTGCTGAGTTGTCATTATTGGCATTACGAGTCGCAGAGGCAGGAAATTCCCTGCATAACTAGCCTCTCTTCCCCTGGCCTGCTGGGGCCACCAGCCTCCAACGACTCCCTGGCCCTTTCTCCCTGTTCCAGCCCAGCAACCCTGGCTCTGAGCAGAGCTCCCTCCTGCCGCTTACTGTAAGTGACAGCTTTGGAGCGTATTTTCACATCCATTCATCAAATCCCTGCGAGGCGAGAATTCAGGGCGGAAGGTGGGATTTAACTTGCAGAGACGCCAACCACTTCCTCTTTTATAGAGTCTCAGCAATGTCTTCGCCTTCTATGGAATCCTAGACAGAGCACAGCCAGACGCCCACCCCAGAGAACTTTCCATTCTGAGAAATTCCTTCTGGAATCACCCAAACCCCACCTCCACCTCTCTGACACTCCCACCTTCCCCCAACACACACGCACACACACACACACACACACCCCTCACATACATACACACACAGTGTATTAGTCAGGGTAGGCCTAACTTCTGTAACAAACATTCCCAAGCAGGGCTGGGTCTCACATTTAATGCGCACTGCTCTTACCAGATATTGCCTTGACTATAAGTATTTTTCTAATCAGATGTCTTGACTTCGAGGTCATAATTCTTTCTTCTTTTTCAAATTTTTTTTAATGTTTGTTTATTTTTGAAAGAGACAGAGAGCATGAGTCAGGTAGGGGCAGAGAGAGAGGGAGACACAGAATCTGAAGCAGGCTCCAGGTTCTGAGCTGTCAGCACAGAGCCCGACACGGGGTTCGAACCCACGAACTGGGAGATCATGACCTGAATTGAAGTCGGATACTTTACCGACTGAGACATCCAGGCGCCCCTGGGTTATAATTCTTTGAGCAAGTGTGACTTATACTGTTTCGTGTAATGGAGACACCCCTCTTTATAGTTTGCAGTACAAAGAGCATGCCTCAGCCAACATCCCGTAATTGGGAGTAACTGGAAATCCAGCTGATGTTTTCCAAGACCCTTGCTCCTTTGCCTTCATATATCCCAAAATATCCGAGTTCTTATTAGTATGTAGGTAGGGCATTGGAGGACAAAACGCAAAGGAAATGAGAAGCCTTGCAAAGGGATCGAACAGTCTTTAGTCCTCACCGGCTATGCCAACAGCAGTGACGGGCTGAGGGCTGGAGCGGAGTTTTACTTCCTGGAGGGATATAGTCACCATAAGCAGAGTGCCTTCTGGAAGCCACAGCAGTGACCCCTCTGGACTGGGCTCAGTCAAGAAAACCAGAGGGGGGGGGCCGGGGATTGGAGGAAGGTGGTCGAAAGATACAAACTTCCGGGTATCAGGTAAGTAAGCCCTAAGGACGTGTCATAAAGTGCAGGGACTCCAGCTAACATGCTCTAGACAGCAGCGTCCTGAGAGTCGGTCCAGAGAGTTCTCCTCAGGTAGAGAATTTCTCTACTTTCTTTTCTACCTATATGAGAAGATGGATGTTAGCCAAAGCCACCGTGGTCATCATTTCACAACACGTGTAAATCAAACCAAAGTGCTGTATGCCTTAAATTTATACAGGGAGGTCTGTCCATTATTTCTCAATAAAATTGGGGGGGGTGGGGTAGGAGAAGACGACTATACTGAAGGCCTGAGCCCCTCCCCCCAAAGATTCCTTCAGCTGCTTCCTAATCGAGGCAGCCCCTCGCAGCTCGCAGACCCAGAACGGGTACCCCTCCTCTGTCACATCTGTCGGGTGGAGCCGTCAATCCATCTGTCTGTCTATCTCCCCGTCTGCCTGTCTCAGACTCCCTGGAAACTTCCTTATGGAGATCCTGTTTGGCAGCTGCTTTTGCTAAAGAAGAAAAAAAAATGTGTAACCTCTCAGAGGTCAGTGCCCCCACCACTTCCGGTCCCTCCACAGTGGCTTGTAGGGGGGGACACTTGTTTACCATGGATAGACGATGGGGACAATTCCGGGAGGTATGAGTAGCATCACTAGCATAGTCAGAGCGCCTAAGGGATGGATAGGAATGTCTAGAATCTGTTCCAGTGAAATCTGAATGCATGCTGTGTCCCTGTTTTAGCTCCCTCCCTCCCTCCCTCCCTCCCTCTCTCTCTCTCTCTCTCTCTCTCTCTCTCTCACACACACACACACACACACACACCCTAAAAGCAAAGGGTATAATTGGCTATTTTTAATCTGAGAAACACAAAGGTCCCAGGCCAAACAAGTCAAACAAAAATACAGTCTCCTCCCTCTGGCCTCCCTAGACGCGGCACCTGCCCTTAGAATGGAGGGTATGCAGTCATGTCGTCTACGCGGAACCGAGCTGCTGCACTGACTGCACGTCAGATGTTGTGGTGACATGTAAACCCGGCTTCAGAGGCTCTGCCCATCAGCCGGAGCCTGGTGGCGTTTCCACCAGAGGGGAGATCCGGCCCCTGGTGCTCAGTTGGGCCATCGCTCGGTGGGCCTCACCTCTGCTCCCCCAGATGGCTGCTCCGGCCCATAGGGCTGGCAACGCCTGGACGCAGAGGCCTTACGCCGCCACAGGAGCTGAATCACCCAAACGTTCCTTGTACTCTGTGCGCTGTGGACCTCTGGGCTGCAGACCTCTGGCACGAATGTGCACGTACTACTGAGTCATTTGTGTTGGCAGCTCTTAAGGGCTGGTGACTTTTCTGCTTTAGAGGCTGGCCCTTCATAATTACAGCTGTGTTTCTGTTGTCGCACCAAATTACCTCACTTACAGCCTTAAAATAGAATCCAGCCTAAAGGTGCTGGCTGGCTGTGCAAAGAGGGAGGCTTCACAGGACCCAGAGCCTGGGTGTTGAGCCAGGGGGCAGGGTTTGAAGCCAGACGCAAAAGTCCTAACTGTTAAAATAGAGGTCTCCTCTCTTTTCTCCTCGTGGTAGAAACAGATCAGCACCATAAAGATGTCTGTTCCCAAACCAGAAACGAGAATCATCTTGGAGTTCTGCCTCCGGGCTGCTCCCATTCACTGTACTGACTAACAAGATAGGATCTACTCTCCGGGCCTTCACATCTCTCTCCCCCTCGGCCACTGTGCCGTGTGCTCAGGAGGCGGACAGCTCCAGGCACCACCGCCCCGCCCCCTTGCCGTCTGGCTGTCACGTGGGATAGGCTAATGGAAGCAGGAGAGGGAAATTAGGAAGGGGGAGAAGAGAGAGGTCAAGGCCTGTGTTCTGCTGTTGCCTGCTGGACTGTAGTTTGCAGCGGTGTATTCTTTCCCCGGGCCCCAGCTCTTGGCAGATGACCTCTCTGCAAATGGTTTATTTCCTCCCCTTGTCCCCCAGGCCGAGGAGGGGTGCATGAGCATCACAAGGCTGCTGTGACAAAACAGCACATGTTGGATGGTTGAAGACAAGAGACATGTATCGTCTCCCAGTTCTGGAGACTAGAAAATCTGACGTCAAGGTGTTGGCAAGACCACGCTCCCCCTGAAACAGGTAGGGGAGGATCCTTCCTTGCCCCTTCTAGCTCCTGATGGTGGCCCACTGTCTTGGCATTCCTTGGCTAGCTATCTCCATCTCCATCATCACATGGCTGTCTTCTCCTCATGGGTCTCTGTGTCCCCTCTTCTAAGGATACCAGTCCTATGGGATGAGGGCCCACCCTAGTTGACCTGACCTTAACTTGGTTATATCTGCAAAGACCCTATTACAAAGTAAGAGCACATTCACAGAAACTGGGAGTTAGGACTTCAGAATACCACCTTGGAGGACACATTTTGGTCCCTCCCATGTGGTAACAGCCTCCACTGTGACGGGTCCCTGGACTGGTCCCTTTAACCCTTTCTCTCCTTTATATAAGGGATCTCTTCATGAGATGCTTCGATTAAAGAGTGCCACCTGTTTTCTTCCAGGGCCTTGACAGAGACCCCTACTGTCCGGCTGCCTTGCTGGTAGAGCACCTACAAAGTGCCAGAAGGTACTGGGAATACAATGGTGAGCAAACATTGGCCTAGCCCCTGCTTTCATGGGGCTTACAGTCTACTGTTTAACAGGCTTCCTCAAAATATCACAAAGTAAAGAGGCATCTGGGTGATTCAGTCAGCTGACCATCTGATTCTTGATTTCAGCTTAGGTCATGGTCTCGCAGTTCATGAGTTCAAGCCCTGCATCAGGCTCTGTACTGAAAATGCAGAGCTTGCTTTCAATCCTCTGTCTCCCTCTGTCTCTGCCCCTCCCTCGCCCACATTCTAGCTCTCTCTGTCACAAAAACAAATAATAAAACATTTTAAAATATATATCACAAAGTAAAATTGCAACTGGATTGAGATGCAGAGGATAGGTTCACAGTGCTATGAACATGCTCACTTGGGAAAATCGCTCTAGGAAGGGGGGCCAGGAGGGGCTTCCCAGGAGAGAGACACCTGAGCCAGAATGCAAAGGATGAATGAAGTCAACCAGATAAAGAGGGGAGCTTAAGGCCCCCTCTTGGGTGAGGGGAGAGACCCCAGAAGAGTTATGTCATGGTGCCCATATTTCCTTCCAATGGGGGATCTATGTTCATTCATATCCCAATCCATCCACAAAGGACCCTTCTCCGAGAGAAAATTTTATGCTGTCTCCCATCCTCACAGCTGCAGACCACAGCAGAGAACTCGAATGCAGAGGTTAGTTCTCAGAGAGTGAGAAGCCATCCCCAAGGCCCGCAGGAAAACAGTAGTGCGCAGCACGGAGGGCACAGTAGAGAGCGCCTAGAAACCAAGAAACGCGGTTCCCGCACACAAACTCCACACTTCTACACTGAAATCACAGTGTCCCCCAAACCAGCACCTCCTCCTTCTGTGCCCACAGGCTCAGCTGGAGACACCCCAGAGCTTCTTGTCTGCCCCCTTTCCCCTCTATCCGCTCTTTGAAAATTTTTTAATGTTTATTTATTTTTGAGAAAGAGAGAGACAGAGCATGAGTGGAGGAGGAGCAGAGACAGAGAGGGAGACACAGAATCCAAAACACACTCCAGGCTCTGAGCCATCAGCACAGAGCCCGACATAGGGCTTGAACTCATGAACCGTGAGATCATGACCGGAGCCAAAGTCGGACACTTACCCCACTGAGCCACCCAGGTGCCCCGTCTTAGCTCTTTGAGCAATCACTGTGTGTTTCTGACTTTACTTCTTCCATCTTGCCCAAGTCATGCCCTCCTAACATTTACCACTAGCTCCTGCCCTGATTCAGGGCCTCACCATGTTTCCCTAGAACTCTGTGTTTGCTCTCTCCTTGACCGGCCTCTACCCTGTCAAATCCACCCTCGGCAGCACATCCGCCATAAAGCTAGCCACCTCATTCCCCTGCTGGTGGCCTCGATGACTCCCTACTCCCAATAGGGCACAGTTCGGATATGGCACAAAAGGCTCTCCTGGACTGGGCCCTCCTCCCTTTCAGCCAGCCTCCCACTGCTGCCTGGTTCATCCTCAGTCTTCCAACAAGGCCACCACTTTTAGTTCCACATACACATCAACTTGTCTCTCCCCTCTGTGCCATTTTTCGGGTTGTCCCGCCCCCCCCCCCACCATTCCTTCTCCCACAATCTCATGAAATCCAACTCTTCTCTAGAAACTTAATTTAGGTCTCAACTCCTCCCTGAGAATCCTCCCCTCTCACTTCCTACCTTAGGGTCCTCCATCATTAAGTCTAACATGGCATGTTCTAAATATCTACGGAGGTGCCTATTTCCCCCATTAGAATAAAGATTCTGATGCCAGGGACCACCTCTCATTCGGTTTGATATGCCTATTGCCCGATCAACTCACAGAGTTGATGCTCAAAGACTAGGATGAGTTAGTGAATGACAAACTAATGGGTATTGATTGGGCCACTTCGGTGCTAGAGCCCTCAAAATGAACAGAATCTTCCCGCACCCATTGCTCCATATCACATGGGCCCAGCCCTGTGGCCCCTCTACAGCCTGATGTGTAGACACCATTTTACTCGTGTTTCGTTTCCATCTCAGCCCCTGCTAGGTACCTTATGAGAGTATTGACCATTGCATAGCTGTGTGGCCCTAGCTATTTATCTTTTCTAAGCTTCCATTTGCCATATGTAAAATGGGCCCTATTACAGTATCCACCGAACAGACTTGCCATGAAAACAGAATGAAATGAAATAAGGTGCGTGGTCAGAACTCAGTAAATGGGAGGTAAAACTAAGCTGTAAAGCAGCCGGTGTGATGAGAGGTACACAGGTAAGGGCAGCGGGGTTCAGAGGTAAAAATGGACTTCACACCTGTCGCCTTAAGTCGAACATCCTTCCCCCATCCCCAAAGTGCTCTTTTCATAATCAGTAACTCTGAGAGGCTAGAGCATTGTGGGTTTGCTGTGTCGTCACAGAAGCGAGAGCCGCTGTGTGCTTGCCAGCTCCGCCAGTGTGTGCAGAATTGCAACATGAGTAAGAAAACCAAGGAGAGTGTGAAAAAGTCAGCGTCTCAGGCTAGGGGTTTCCAAGACTCCAATGAGGCTCCTGGAGAAACTAGATCTTTCCCTCCTGCTGCCATGTTGTAGCGGGGGGAGAGAAGGCCCAGCTCATTATCTTGCCAAATGCAATTAGTTACAAACACATTCGTCCCCAGCCCAAATCCAAAGGCCAATCCTTAGCCCAGCTTAGAAGTTAATCGATGACAGTTTGGTGATTGGAGCCTACAGGTGAAAAAATCTGGAACTGGAAGCCAAGAGCGTGATTTCTGGCCCCGGCTTCTCCGTGGCCAGGCAGCCATGCCTATCTTCTCTCCCCAGTGCCATCTCACTTGCCAGAGCACTGGCAAGAGAATAGAGCGAATGGAGGCTTTCTGTGCTTCCCCATTAGCCAACGAATATTCAGTGGGAAGGTACAGAGTGGCCCGTTCCATGCTAGGTCCTTTGGGTAATCTTTGCAGATTTGAAAAGGAAGTATACTGGGGGCGCCTGGATGGCTCAACCTACTGAGCGTCCAACTCTTGGTTTCGCCTCAGGTCATGATCCCAGAGTCATGGGATCGAGCTCTGCAGTGGGCTCCAAGCTGTGCATGGAGCCTCCTTGGGATTCTCTCTCTTTCTCCCCTTGTCCCTCACCCCTGCTCTCTCTCTCTTTCTCTCTTATTATAAATTAATTAATTAAACAAAAAGAAGTACACTGAATAGCAAAGGAAACCATGGACAAAATGAAAGGGCAGCCTACAGAATGGGAAAAAATATTTGCAAATCATGTATCTGAGAAAGGATTAGTATCCAAGATACATAAAGAACTCATACAAATTCAGTAGCATAAAATAACAAATAGTCAATTAAAAAACAGAGGAACTGACCACTTTTCCAAAGAAGACATACAAATGACCAACAAGTAGATGAAACGCGTGCAGCATACTCATCACCAGAGAAATGCAAATCAAAAGCATAGTGAGGAAAAGCTCACACCTGTTAGCTTGGCCGTCATCAAAAAAA
Organism: Helogale parvula; assembly: GCA_004023845.1. Taxonomy (NCBI): domain Eukaryota; kingdom Metazoa; phylum Chordata; class Mammalia; order Carnivora; family Herpestidae; genus Helogale; species Helogale parvula. The sequence continues at coordinate 2,279 of PJEM01011803.1, read as the reverse complement.
TCAGCGATTATGAATGTTGGTGAGGATGTGGAGGAAAGGGAGTGAGCACCGAATACTGTTGGTGGGAATGCAGACTGGTACAGTCACTGGGGAAAACACCACGGGGGGCTCAAAAAATTAATAAAAGAATTACCATTTGATCCAACAACGTCACCCCCAATTTCACTGTAGCATTATTCACAATAGCCAAGACATGGAAAGAACCTAGTGTCCGCTGACAGATGAATGGATAAAGAAGATGTGGTATGTGTACACACACACACACACACACACACACACACACACACACACACACACACACACACTGGAATATCATTCAGCCATAGGAGAGAAGAAAACCACATCATTTGCCACAACATGAATGAAACTCGAGGGCATTATGCTAAGTGAAATGAGCCAGACAGAGAAAGGCAAATACCATATGATTCCACTTATATGTAAAACCTAAAAACAAAACAAAACAAACTTAAAGAAACAGAGAACAGATTGGTGGTTGTCAAAGGTAGAAGAAAGCTGTGAAGGTGATCAAAGGTAGAAACTTCCGGTTATAAGGATGTCCAGGGAACATGATGTACATCATGGTTCTTAGGGCTGTAATACTGTTCTGTACATGTGACAGTTGCTAAGAAAACAGATCTTCTGTGAGGCAATAACTAAACTTACTGTGGTGACCTGGCTACAGAACCACGAGCCCGCTCTGCTCAGTCTTGTAGCCACTGGCCACATGGATTTAAGCATCCCCTTAAAATATGGCTGTTCTGACTGAGATGTGCTTTGAAATACACATGAGAATAGAAAATACTCTGTTGGTACTTGTAATGATTGATTCCACATAGGAATTATGTTTTAGACATATGTGGTTAAATAAAATGTATCATTCTGATTGGTATAATACTGTTTCTTTTCACTTTTTTTAATGGCGCTACCAGACATTTTTAAATTACATTTGTGACTCACATTATATGTCTTCAAAATGAGAGCACAGTCCTGTACAGACCTCATAGCTCGGTGCAAGCATTAAATCAGTCAAGACAAGAACTGACCTAGCACAGTGCCTGAAACAAATTAAGCACCCAATAGCTATGGTCAGTGTTAGTAAGATTGGTGGGGGGTGGGGGGGTAATTTTTTTAATGTTTATTTATTTTTGAGACATAGAAAGACAGATCATGAGCAAGGGAGGGACAGAGAGAGAGGAAGACACAGAGAGAGAGGGAGATACAGAATCAGAAGCAGGCTCCAGGCTCTGAGCCATCAGCACAGAGCCCAGTGCAAGGCTTGAGTTCATGAGCTGTGAGATCATGACCTGAGCTGAAGTTGGATGCTTAACCAACTGAGCCATCCAGGTGCCCCAGATCAGTGATTTTCAAATTTTATAGTCAAGTTTGTGTTCCAAGCAACTTCTTTTATAACAGATTTTAAAAAATATTAAGTTCTGATCCAAGCAGAGAGAACTGGAGGTCTCTCCAGGGGCCATTTTATCCTGGGCACCACCTCCTTAGGTGGCAAACCATGCACATAAGTCATCCCAAAATGTCCTTCTAGCTTTGGCATTACACATCTCGGAGCATCACACCATTTTGGAGAAGGTGACGAAGTGGTATGAGACAAAAACCAAGGTGTCTATAGCAGCACTTTGCAAATGACCATTGACCCTAAATGTTCTCAGCCCAAAAAAGAAGTGATATTTCCGTGACAGGAGTGAGGTGTTAGCTAAAGCCATGGAGGTAATCTTATTGCAATACAGAAGTGCGTCAAATCGAATCGTAACCTTGTACATACCTTAAACCTACGCAATGTTCTATGTCAGTTATATCTCGACAAAAAATAATTAGTCACCCAAAAAAAAAAGATCATGGAAAAACACTGCCATTTTGCTTAGGAGAATCAAAGTGGTTTGGTCCCAGGTCTAGCCAGACACAGCCCAGAAACTGGGGCATCATGAATGTGAGCGATAGGAGAGGGTCGCCTATGGGTCCCTGGACCATTATTGCATATACAATATCCATGTGCCACTGTCCTGCTCTGTTTCTGCTCCTCACAACCTGCTGACCCCCGCCCCCCAACTGGGGAAGGCTCTCGGAGCCGGCCCCAGGCATCACCACGACTAGGTCCAACGCGGGGGAGAGGCAGCAAGTGACACTCAGCCAGGACACCACAATGACTCCGCTGTCCTAAAGACCACGCTGGGCTGTCAGCCCCAGTGTCTGCCAGCCAAGCCTCCTGGCTCTTCCTGCAGCCCTGGCCCTGGCTCGTGTGTGTGTGTGTGTGTGTGTGTGTG
>PJEM01011802.1:37756-51553 GCA_004023845.1 Helogale parvula | reverse complement strand
TCTTTCCATGATTTGGCTATTGTAGAAAGTGCCGCTATGAACATTGGGGTACATGTGCTCCTATGCCTCAGCACTTCTTTATCCCTTGGGTAAATCCCTAGCAGTGCTATTGCTGGGTCATAAGGGAGTTCTATGGATAGTTTTTTGAGGAACCTCCACACTGTTTTCCAGAGCGGCTGCACCAGTTTACATTGCCACCAACAGTGTAGGAGGGTGCCCGTCTCTCCACACCCTCGCCAGCATCTATAGTCTTTTGATTTGTTCATTTTAGCCACTCTGACCGGTGTGAGGTGGTATCTCAGTGTGGTTTTGATTTGAATTTCCCTGATGATGAGTGATGCTGAGCATCGTTTCATGTGCCTGTTGGCCATCTGGATGTCCTCTTTGGAGAAGTGTCTATTCAGGTCTTCTGCCCATTTCTTCACTGGATCATTCACTTTTCGTGTATGGAGTTTAGTGAGCTCCTTGTATATTTTGGATACTAGCCCTTTATCTGATATGCCATTTGCCACTATCTTTTCCCATGCTGTCGGTTGTCTATTAGTTTTCTTGATTGTTTCCTTTGCCTTGCAGAAGCTTTTTATCTTGATGAGGTCCCAGTAGTTCATTTTTGTTCTTGATTCCCTTGCCTTTGGGGATGTGTCGAGGAAGAAATTGCTGTGATTGAGGTCTAGGAGGCTATTTCCTGTTTTCTCCTCAAGGGTTTTTATGGTTTCCTGTCTCACATTCAGATCCGTTATCCATTTTGAGTTTATTTTTGTGAATGGTGTCAGGAAGTGGTCTAATTTCATTTTTCTACATGTTGCTGTCCAGCTCTCCCAACACCACCTGTTGAAGAGGCTGTCTTTTTTCCATTGGACCCTCTTTCCTGCTTTGTCAAAGATTAATTGGCCGTATACTTGTGGGCCCAGTTCTGGGTTCTCTATTCTATTCCATTGGTCCATGTGTCTGTTTTTGTGCCAATACCATACTGTCTTGATGATGACAGCTCTGTAGTAGAGGCTAAAGTCTGGGATTGTGATGCCTCCTGTTTTGATTTTCTTTTTCAATATTACTTTGGCTATTTGGGAACATTCATTTATTTTTGAGAGATAGGGAGAGACAGAGCATGAGCAAGGGAGGGGAAGAGACAGGGGGAGACACAGAATCTGAAGCAGCTCCAGTCTCCAATCTGTCAGCACAGAGCCTGACATGGGGCTCAAACTTGTGAACCATGAGATCATGACCTGAACTGAGGTCAGACGTTTAATCGACTGAGCCACCCAGGCGCCCCTAAAATTTTATTTTTAAGTGATCTCTACACCCAGTGTGGGGCTTAAACCCACAACCTCGAGATCAAGAGTCACAGGCTCCACAGACGGTGCCTGGCTGGCTCTTTTGTCCATTTTTAAACTGGGTTGTTCCTTCTCTTATTGTTGAGTTTAAAGAGCTATTTACATATTCTGGATAACATTCCTTAACAGATAAATCTTTTGCAGGTAATTTTTTTTTTTCACTTGTGGTCGTCTTGGTTGTCAGCACTCTCTTTTGCAGGGCAGAAGGTTTTAGTTTCAATAGTGTCCAAATTATCAAAATTTTCTTTCACGGATTGTGTTTTTGAGGTTGCATCTAAAATCTTACCTCAAACCTTATGTAAGGTTTGGTAGATTGTCTTTTATCTGAATTACCCAACATTACTGAGCTGTTTGTAATATTCCTTTATTAACCTTTGATGTCCATGGGATTAGCAGTGATGACCCCTCTTTCATTGCTGGCATTAGTCATTTGTGTCTTCTCTCTCTGTCTCTCTCTCTCTCTCTCTCTTAGCTTGGCTAGACACCTTGTATCTATATCTATGTTCCTCAATCTTGCCCAACTCACTCACATATATTTTTTGTATACTCCTTAGGATTTTCTATACAAGGGCATATGATTTGCAAATAGGGACAGTTTTACTTCTCTTTACCATTCAGATGACTTCTAATTCTTTTTCCTGCGTACATGCTGTGGCTAGCATCTCTCGTTAGTATGTTGAATGGAAGGGATAAGGATGAACGTTTTGCTAGTTTCTGAACTGGAGGGGAAAGCGTTTGGTCTCCCCCTGTAAGTATGTTCCCTGTATAGTTTTTTTTTTAAGGTTCCCTTTCTTTGGTTGAGGCACTTTCCTTCCGGTTTCTCAAGTGCTTTCAATCAGGAAAGGGTGTTCTACTTTGTCAAATACTTTTCTATGTTTATCTAAATGAATGTGTGGGGTGCATATTTTAGCCACGGCCCTGGGGGTGTTGCCATCAACATTTTAACTTAAAACCACCTTGCTCCAATTAACGCTGCCTTCCCTTCAACGTACACGAGAGCTTTTCTCCACGCAGCTCTATTTCCTCCCTTTGCTTCGTGCCAATATTATCATACAAATTACATCTTGACATTACAAGCCAGTCAACGAGGTTTTGCAATTGTTGTGCTATGCAGTCTGTTTAAATCAGATAGGAGAAAAGAGTTACAACAAATATTGTCCTTGTTATTTTTTTTTTATCACCGTCTTGAAATTCACCTTTTTGTGTGCACCTTTATTGGTGTTCCTTGTCTCCGGACAGAATTGTCTTACTGTCCATTTCAGCCTGGAGGACTCCCTTAATACATCTTGTAGGGAAGGTCTGCAAGCCACAGATTCACTCCTGTTTTGTTTATCGTGGAATATCTTCATTTCTCCTTTTCTGAAGGTTAGTTCAGCCTGACACAGAATTCTCGTGTGACAGCTTCTTTCTTTCAGGACTCGGACTATGTCACCCCCTTGCCTAGTAGCGTCGTTGGTTTGCTGGAAGCCAGCTGCGAAGACCCCTTGTGTGCGACCCGGGGCCCTGCTCTCGCTCTTCTCAAGGTCCCTTGTTCTTGGTTTTCAGTTGGGCCATCACGGGTCCACATGCAGCTCTCTTCGAGTCTGTCTACTTGGGAGTTTGCTGAGTTTCTTGGTGTGTAGATGGACATCTTCCATCACGTTTGGGGATTTTTTCGTTTTGTTCATTTTTTTAGATGCTTGTTTTTCATCTCCTCTGTGCCTCTGCTCTCTTTCTGAGACTTCTCCTCTGCACAGGTTGGTGTGCTTCGTGGTGTGCCACGGCTCCCTGAGGTTCTGCCAGCTTTTCTTCATTCCTTCCATCCATGTTCCTTGGACAGGATAATCCCAGTCAAGCCATCTTTGAGTTTGCTGATTCTTTCTTCTGCTCGTTCAAATCTGATGTTGAAACACTTTGGTGAATTTTTGTGTCAGTCACTATACTTTTGTAATTCCAGAATTTCTGGTTGGTTCTTTTTAAAAAAAAAAAAATCATTTCTATCTCTTCATTGATATTATCTCTTTAGTGAAACATTGTTCTCTTACCTTCCTTTAATTCTTTAGGCATGGTTGCCTTTAGACCTGTGAGAATATTTATAATTACCTTTAATAATGTTTATAATAATAATAAAGTCTGGAGCACCTGAGTGGCTCCTTTGATTGAGTGTCCTACTTCAACTCAGGTCATGATCTCACCGTTTGTAAGTTCTAGCCCCACATCAGACTCGCTGCTATCAGTGCAGAGCCCGTTTTTGATCCTATGTCCTCCTCTCCTGCTTGTGGTCTCCCCAACATAAATAAATATTAAAAAATAGGGGCACCTGGGTGGCTCAGTTGGTTAAGTGTCTGACTGTGGCTCAGGTCATGATCTCACGGCTTGTGAGTTCTAGCCCTGCGTTGGGCTCTGTGCTGACAGCTTGCAGCCTGGAGCTTGCTTCCGATTCTGTGTCTCCCTCTCTCTCTGCCCCTCCCCCACTTGCACTCTGTCTCTGTCAAATACATATTAAAAAAATAATAAATTGTTTACACATTCCTCTCTGGCCTCCCTTAGTAAAGGTTCTATGACTACTTTTGTCCTTGTATATTGGCCATACCTTCCTGCTGCTCTGCATGTCTTATAACCTTTTGTTGAATACTTGACATTTGAAATAATTAATGTGACATCTCTGGAAACCAGACCACTCCCAGGTTTATTTCTTGTGCTGTTTGTTCACTGATTTTTTGGGAACGAAATCTGTATTTTTTGTTGTGTGTGGCCAGTGAAATCTCTACTAGATTAGGTACATGGTCACCTAACGACTTGACAGATTCTCTTACATGACTTGAATCGCTAGTTCTCTTGGCCTTTGCCGTGGGGCTTTGTGTGTGTGCGGAACGCGTCTGCAATGCCTGGGCAGGAAGTATGCAGCCCTGCCTTAGCCCTTCATCTGCTTGCATGGACTCTGGGCACTGGCTGTCAGTGAGCGATGAAGACTTCTCGTTGCTCCCCAGGCACCCTGCAGCCCTGCACATGTGTGCGGCCTTTCAGATTCTTAGCACTATGTCAGTGCTTTTCAAAAACCTCTCTGTTCTCATTTCCCACTTTTTTTCTTGTAAGTTTTCTCACTGACCTTGCATCAGATCACTTGGTAACACTGTCACCAGCCCCTGGGCATATGAGGTTCTCACTGAGTGATGTCTGTGTCAGGTCAGATAGAGACAAGGGAGGAGGGGAGGTGGGATGCAGGTCTCCGGGGAGCTCATAGGTCAGCTGGTGATCATCATTTGGGTGGGGACTTTGTAGGGAGCTCCGCTCTCTGGTGGCTGGCTGGCTGCTGGTCTTCACAGCTTCTGTGACTGGGAGGCTGTTGATTTTGAACCCTACCATGTAGCTGGGGAGAAGGCAAGTTAAAATGCCACAAAGATCATCATTCTTACCAAGATTTAGCCATGTTTCTTGAACAAATTCTCATCACACTATTACAAAACTTTGGTAATATCCATAGTTAAAAAAAAAAACTTGACTTTGACAATTTCTTCCCACATCCTCACTGATTTACTGCAAGAGTGGAGTTGTGGACATACTTTCTTCACCACAGAGGATCCGAGATTCTATTTCAAGGAGTCTGACACCAAAATCTGTGCTCAGACATGGTAAACCATGTTTTCTCCTCCAGTGCTGTCTTGATGATCGCCCTTCCCCAAACCCACAACCAATAATGACATTCTATCATCACATTTGTCTGTCAATTCTTCCAGTGTCAGAGGATCAGCTCTTCCCCGGAAGGCCCACGGAGAGCACAGAGGAAGCTGCTGGAGTCCCAAAGAGCCATAGACAGCCAGTTTATCCATTTAATTTTTCCAGGGTGAAATTGGCCCTGGTGATTCATTCTGTGCTCTCATTAGAGCAATTATCCAGTTAATTGCTCTGATCTGGATCTGGCCGAGGCAGTCACTGCAGCTGGGGAGCCCCAGAGAATGAGCAGATGGACGTCAAGGAGCATTCTGAAGGAGGCCTGGGGAGGCGGGCTGGTCTCTGTGCCCCGAGCCTGCTGTTCAGTGCCAGCCACCCTGCTTTTATTGATAGCTCCGACTCCTCTGGATGACCTTCCTTCTTCTCTCTGCTGCTGTCAGCAAAGGGAGAGGACCAGGCGGCTCTGGGAAAGGTGACCTCTGAAACTGGGAAGGAGTGGATATGAGGCCACTATCTGAGATGACAACTATCAGGTCCTGGATCATGGCAGGGATATGCAAAGTCACCAAGGTGATGGAATTGTCCCCAGGCCAGCAAGGCTCACCGTCACCCAACCTTATTGTTAAGGTAGTTAAAAATAGGATGTTTTAATCAGAAATAATATAAGGTGGTGAATGTTGTGTCTGTTTGCTTCAGTCCTGTCCCCCCAGTCCCTTACAGAAGCATGTCTTGATGATACCCCTTCACTTGGTTCACGGACTTACTTGGAGATCATTTCTCTGATTCCCCAGCTTGAAATTGGAGTGGACATACTTGGATTGGTTAAATCTCCAATTTGCTCCATGGTTTCAGGGTAAGAGCTACTATGGCGGGGAAGACAGAGTAGAAGTCTCTGGATTGTTGGTGAAGATAATGAATCAAAAACAGTGCCATATCTTAGGGAATGACATCCTTTAAAACTTCATGGATACAGGGACAGCCCCCATCAGATCCACATCTAATTCAACAATCCAGTGCACGAAAGCCTGATGGGGTCTGGGGGACACGTGCAGACAGCTGTAGACTTAGCTGAGCAATGGACCTGATTGTGTCACTGTGCTGAGTTTGGCATCTTTGCTGGAGAAGGTGGGCACAGTCTCAGCCAGCTGCGTGCAGTCACTGATCTGCTGAATATGGTCCTTCCATTCCTTACCAGGAGACATAAGAAACTGTACCCACTGGGCCACAGTACACCTTTTGGTCTTTCCTCAGGACCCCGCATTTCCTGCCCTGATGTGATGTAGCCCAAAGGCCTGTGAACAGTCTGCACCTTCTGTGAAACACCCCACTGGCCCGATGGTGTCATGTCACCCAAACCACGTAAGTAATTAGTGGCACGTCTATTGGTGGTCTCGATGGGGTGTGTGCACTCCAGAAGATGAGAGAAAACCTCCCAAAGTTTCAGGGGGCCCACCACATCAGCGGTGTCTTAGGGGCTGAATCATGCCAACATAGTCCTTGCAAGATAAAAGACAGATCATTGCAGCTCACACATCCCCCAAGTAAGGAGAAAGTGCAATGCTTTGTAGGCCTCTTGGGTTATGAAGGGGCACAGTCTCCACTTAGGAATGCTTCTCGTGCTCCCTTTCTGTGGGTGACATGGGAAGCTGCCAGCTTTGCGTGGGGCCTGGGGCAAGGCAGGGCTGTAGAACAGGTCAAGGCTGCAGGGCCAGCAGCTTGCTACACGGGTCACAGGACGTGGAAGAGCCTGCGAAGGTGGAGGTAAGTATGGTGGAAAATACGCGTGGGGGGTTTGCAGCAGCTCCAGTGAGTGGAGAAGCCCCTCAGATTCCAGAGCAAGGACACGCCATCTGCAGGGTGAATGTTCTGTCAGTTCAGGGAGTTCTGCTCGTTTTGTTTACAGCAAGATCCTCAGTGGCTCCAACAGTGTCAAGCTTGGAAAAAACTCTCAATAAATGTGCAGTGAACTTGTGAATTGAGTGAATCAAAGTCCCTTCCAACACTGAAGGTCCCCACACTCCAAACTCTGGCTATCTCGTGGTCTTAGTTCTTCCTTGATCTCATTTCCCGTCATGCTCCCTGGCTCCGGACTCCGGCCCCCCCAGTCTCCGATCTGTTTCTCAATATGCAAAAATTACAGCTGCCTCCCACCTCAGGATCCCGTTGCCTCGGACAGGTTCTCCCAGATGTCACTTGGCCTCTTCCTCACTTTACTCAGGCTCTGCTCCTCGAGAGCGGGTCCACACACCCCGGCTGAAAGAGAACATTCATTATTCCTTGCTCTCCTTTGTTTTTCTAAAGCGAGGCTTACCGCCGATTGCATGTCTCCCTCCCAGCAAACAAGTTCCAGGCGGCAAGAATTTGCTTTATTCACCGTGGTTGCCCAGGTGCTGTAACAGTGGTCGGTACGCAGCACCCAGGAGGTACTTGCTGGAGACAGCTTAACAAGTGCGGACGCAACAGAGCTAAGACATGCTCTTTCCTGCAAGGTTGCTCAGCGTCTTTAGTGTGCGTCATCCCATAATGGACACAGGTCTGGTACAATGTGCCACAGAGTTCCAAGAGGGAGAGGCAGCACGAAGAATTTCCAAAACTTGTTTCACTGGAGAAACACTTTTGACATCTCTCAGGGCAGGATGCTACAGACTACACTTGTGGAGCCTGCGCTGAGGTGGTTTTGGTCCACAAGAGGGGCCCCGGTACAGAGAGCCGGCTGTCCTCTCCCCTCTGTGCTGTTGACTCTGTGACTGTTCCCCATCTGCTTTTCCAAACCTGACTCCACATCAAGGGCCACCTTGGGTCCTTCCTACCCCAAGACAGCTTCCCTGGCCTTGCTTATAACCTTGGCATTCTTACCTGTCACTGTAAATTGACCCTGACACTAAGAGGGGTAGTGAGTCCACAAGGCTGCCCAAAGCTGCCATTTACCCGGGCTTTGCCATCCACCACGCAGGCGTGTGTGCGCTCACACTCAGATGTCAGGCTTTTTGAGCGTGGGGACCAGGTGTTGCTGTCATTGCAAGACTGATCAAAATGAACTACCTGTAAGCCCCACTGGCTAACCTTTCACTCTCTGTAGGAACCCTCTGAGCTTTCTTATGAGCTCTTGGGGTTTCAGGGGGAGGACTGCACATAGTTTGGGCGAGTTTGCTTCAAGCCCCATGGAGTTCTGGCCAAGAAAGTGGATGGGGGGGAGCAGCTCTCAGACTGGGGGTGTGGTTGGAAGGGTTTTCTCTGGGACGGCTTAAAGCCGAAGCGTCATAGCCAGGAGTCCAAGAAAGTACAGATATTTGACATCACATTGAGAAGGTTCTTAGCTCAGACACTGGAGGGAAGTTCCAAACATGGGTTTCAGAATATTGGAACCACAGAGCAGGTGCAGGGAAGCTCACGGGCCCAGGCAGATGGGCCCATAGGGACCTTGGGTCTTGACATCTGCTACTGCTGGCAGCCAGCTATGTGGGAGGGGGTGGAGTAGGTTTTGAGAGAAAATTGTGTATACAGATTTATTTCTTATTGGAAACTCCAGTGTACAAAGGCTTTTGACAGCCCTGTGGAAGGCGATGTTTGTCAGCGAACAGCTCAGACCAGGATTTTCAAGATTGTATTTGTTAAGACTCACAGCCACTCTCCTCTGGTAAGTTCTCTAGAGAGAAAATGCCTGGTCAGTCGTCACTGGAGTGATGCTTGTGATTCCCATTATAGATTAAGCTGGTGTGGAAGATGGTGCAGGGCAAGGCTGTCTGGGAGCATTTCTCACAACTTTAAGTGGATTGGTTGGTAATTCACTTTGCTGGTTAAATCCTAACATTTCTGTCACACAGGACTAGCTTTCAGCTAGTGTCAACTTGGGCTGGTGGTTTAATTTGTTAAAACTCCGTTTACTCCTAGAAGAAGTGTAGGATAACTAAGGTAGTGATTAAGGTATGCCGCACTATTGTTATAGTCATTACCATCATCATCATGATCATCACCTGCACCACCTCCAACAGCGTTGTTACCACCATCACCATCACCACCATCATCACCACAATCATCATCATCATTATTACCATCCCATTATCACTACATCATAATTTCACCGTCATCATCATTACCATCGTTATTATCACCACCACCATCATCATCACCATCATCATCATCATCATTATCATCACCACCACCACCATCACCATCATCATTGTTGTCATTATCAACATCATTGCTAATGTCTATTGAGCTCTTAACAATGAGTGTTAGTTGAGCAAATAAAATGATTTTAAATGTCACGGTATAGAAAAAACACAGAGGGTAGGGATCAAGGTTCTTTTACAAAGTCAGGATTGCCAGAGGTTAAAAACTAGGCTGGGAAAGATCGGGAGCTGGTTCATTCAATCTTCCAGTAGCTGGTAAACAAATCAGCTACTTGTGTCTCAGACATTCTTTCCGGGATCAATGTCCTAATCCCTGAAGTGTATTTGTTATCTATTCCTTTATGGAGGGACTTCTCCTGGTAAGCCATCTCGCACATGTTTGTTTAGAAGTATCTTTATGTCACTGAGTTCTTCCAGCTTGACAGTGGCTTCCTCTCTACGGCTCCGAGTCGTGGCTGCCGTGCTGTCTTCCGGCGCCGGCTGGCGCGTGGTTGACTTTGTTGTCAGCAGACTCGTTCATCTAAGTAAGTTGTCTTTTCTCTCTGACTGCTTCTAACATCTTTGTCTTTGATGTTTTATGGTTTTGATGGGATCCCCACCCCTCACTGGGTTGCATTTATATATTTTATTTCCCTCCATCCCTTTGTTCAACAGATGGTTGCGATGTTTGATGGGTCCCTGTTCTGGGATTATGGGATCCATTTTGAACAAGGCTGAGACCCTAGCTCTGTAGTCGTTGGTTCTAGGGGGTATATAAACATCTATGTGATAAAGGGGGGAATTATATATATGTGCGTGCGTGTGTGTGTGTGTGTGTGTAATGCATATGACGTGGAGAATAAGTGGTGCGAGATGGAATGATCACGGAATCTGATAAGGGACTAGTGTCATTGGGAAGGTGACGTTTGAGCAAAGACTGTAGCTAACTGTATTTAACCATCACATTTGGGCGTTGACGCTTGCCTCCTAAGGCTCAAAGTGACTCAGAACCTCTACCGCCCCCTTCACAACACGAGGGCGAGCTAGCACCCTATCTTTGACTGCCCTTTCTTGCCTCCCATTATTGTACAATATTTTTGTTCCTCCTGATCTTGATATGCCCCTAAGATACCCATTACAGGAGGGGGCTCCCAAGGTATGGCCTTTCTCCTTCCCACTCAATCACTGAACAGTTTCTGGAATAAAACCACTATAAGGCCTGAGGTCAAAATATCACCCTTATTTTCTGCCAGAGACCAACCTGGAAGATCAGCTTAGTGGGTGAACCAAGTGGGCACAGTGTCTCAGTCAGCTCAGGCTTCCGTAGCAAGATGGCACACATCTTACACAGCCTGCATCTGTCTCTCACAGCTCTGGAGTAGAAGTCCAAGATCAAGGCACTGTTAGATTTGGTGGTCAGTGGGGACCTTCCATCTGGTTTGAAGATGGCCGTCTTCTTACTGTGTTCTCATGTGGCTTTTCCTTGGCGTCTGCACAAGGAGACCGCGTGCTCTGGTCTCATCACCTTCTTAGAAGGGCACTAACCCCGTTGTGGGGGTCCCACTCCCATGACCTCAACAAACCCTGGCCATCTCCCAAAGGCATCATCTATAGACAGCATCACAAGAGTATTAGGGCCACAGCATATAAATTTGGGGGGGGATACGTTCAGTCCATTGTAGCGTGTAATCAAAGCCCAGAAATAGGTAGATTTACCTGGCTGTAGGCAGCACTAGACACTGGAGGAGTTTCTATGTAGACACTTGCCCAGGTGAGATCTAGCACCCAGGAAGCAGAGGAGGGCTCCAGGAGTCTCTGAGTAACAGGCTTGTCCCAAGGAGGACGGGGAAAGCAGAGCTGAGCTGTTTTTATCCCCAAACTGAGTGATCAGACAGGAGAGGAGGAGGAAGCTTTGAGAGAGGCCTGAAGTCACACTACTTAAATCTCTTCCATAGGAAGCAATCATCAGCTGTGGCGGGAGGCATTCCTCATTTGCAGACACAATTATTACTTTACATCATTGATGCTTCTTTAGACCCCCCCTCATTTTTTTTTTACTATTATAAATTATAATCTTTTTTATTGTTTTATTTTTAACTTTTCACACATACAGAAGACAAAATTAGATTTTATTTTTTTATAATAGTTTATTGTCAAATTAGTTTCCATATAACACCCAGTGCTTCTCCCCCCAAGTGCCCCCCACCGTGACCATCACCCCCTCCCCCTCCCCCTTCAGTCCATGGTTCGTCTCCAGTATTCAGTAGTCTCCCTTGATCTGTGTCCCTCACTCATCCCCGCTCTCTTTTCCCCTTCCTCTCCCCATGGTCCCCTGCCAGGTCTGTCCTGTTAGACCTATGAATGCAGACATATGGTATCATCAAGACAGTATGGTACTGGCACAAAAACAGACACATGGACCAATGGAATAGAATAGAGAACCCAGAACTGGACCCACAAGTATATGGCCAATTAATCTTTGACAAAGCAGGAAAGAGGGTCCAATGGAAAAAAGACAGCCTCTTCAACAGGTGGTGTTGGGAGAGCTGGACAGTAACATGTAGAAAAATGAAATTAGACCACTTCCTGACACCATGCACAAAAATAAACTCAAAATGGATAACGGATCTGAATGTGAGACAGGAAACCATAAAAACCCTTGAGGAGAAAACAGGAAATAGCCTCCTAGACCTCAATCACAGCAATTTCTTCCTCGACACATCCCCAGAGGCAAGGGAATCAAGAACAAAAATGAACTACTGGGACCTCATCAAGATAAAAAGCTTCTGCAAGGCAAAGGAAACAATCAAGAAAACTAATAGGCAACCGATAGCATGGGAAACGATAGTGGCAAATGGCATATCAGATAAAGGGCTAGTATCCAAAATATACAAGGAGCTCACTAAACTCCATACACGAAAAGTGAATGATCCAGTGAAGAAATGGGCAGAAGACCTGAATAGACACTTCTCCAAACAGGCACATGAAACGATGCTCAGTGTCACTCATCATCAGGGAAATTCAAATCAAAACCACACTGAGATACCACCTCACACCGGTCAGAGTCGCTACAATGAACAAATCAAAAGACTATAGATGCTGGCGAGGATGTGGAGAGACGGGCACCCTCCTACACTGTTGGTGGCAATGTAAACTGGTGCAGCCACTCTGGAAAACAGTGTGGAGTTCCTCAAAAAACTATTCATAGAACTCCCCTATGACCCAGCAATAGCACTGCTAGGGATTTACCCAAGGGATACAGGAGTGCTGAGGCATAGGAGCACATGTACCCCAATGTTCATAGCGGCACTTTCTACAATAGCCAAATCACGGAAAGAACCTAAATGTCCATCACCTGATGAATGGATCAAGAAGATGTGGTATATATATACAATGGAGTACTATATGGCAATGAGAAAGAATGATATATGGCCATTTGTAGGAAAGTGGATGGACCTCGAGGGTGTCATGCTAAGCGAAATAAGTCAGGCAGAGAAGGATAGATACCCCCCCATCATTTTTACCTCTGTCACTGCTCACCTTTCTTTGTGCATCTGAGACATCCTTTTGGGTTTAACTTTCTCCTTTTGTACAAGGCTGTTTAATAATTCAGAGGCAGGGCTAGCTTCTGGACTCGACTGTCATGTTGAGAAGCTGGCCGTAGGTGTGAGCGTCATTACGGCTCCAGGTGACCTGTCTTTTCTCACGCCTCGATTCCAGTGGTGGCTCGTCTTTGTATTCCACAGTATCCTTACTGGGCGTCCAGACAGGCTATTTATTTCTGCTCTTGGCATCCGTGCTCACTGAATCTGAGAGGGCAACACTTTCAATTACTCCGGAAAATTCACTGCCATGACTTTCGCTAGTATGTTCTCTCTCTCAACCTCCTCCTGCTCCTTCCCTGGAGAGGATAGACATTGGTCGGACCCCTCTTCCTGCTATCTCCTGTGTCTCTTAACTACTTTAAAAGAGTTTTTAAAACTCATTCATTGCATTTTCAGTGATTTATTTGGCTCATGTCAAAACACATCTGTTATTTTTGAATGGTGCCCTACCTTTCCCTACAGTTCACATCCCTTCTTTTGTGTCTTTACTACAAGTGTCCCGCCCTCCTCCCCAGCATTGTCCCTCCAGACTCAGCCCTGCTCAGCGCCTTGCTTCCCTCCGCTCACTGGACAAGCATTCTCTGGCAGGCGGACTTCCCCGGCCTTGCCTTTCCCAGCGGCAGCGCTCCCGCGGGACTGTCCCAGCTCCCGGCTCCCCTTGCTGTTTCTTCTCTGTATCTCAGACTTCTAGCACTCGGCACACATGGATGCCCATGACCTGCAGTCTGAGCGCCTCGCTGGAGGAGGAGCCCCAGGAGAGCAGGCCCTCCGCTTCACGCCCTGTGATAGCTCCGAGGGCCGTGCGTCCGTAATGAGGCAGGGGGCTGAGTGTGGAACACACTTATCATCCTCTCCTAGATCTCCCAGAAGCACTTGCGCAGCTCTGCTCTTGCCTTACTTTTGGGCTGTCTCCCGTGGTAGATCGCTGTCTCGTGTCTTCTGATTGTGGCTCACACTCCTTCCTTAACAAAGCCCCTCCCCAGTGAGGCAGGCGGTGGAGGGGTTCGAGGCACGGCCCTGGAGCCAGACAACTGGGGCTCAGTCCTGGCTCTGCCACTCGCTAGCTGCGTGAACCTTGGAGAAATGACTTATCCC
>PJEM01011802.1:0-37656 GCA_004023845.1 Helogale parvula | reverse complement strand
ATGCAGACATCTGGGAGGAGCATTTCAGAAAGGAAGCAGCAAACACAAAGGCCCCGGGGCAGGAGGGCGGCTGGAGCAAAGGAGGGAGGGGAGGGGTGAGTTTGAGGAGTGGCAGGAGCAGATGGGCGGGGCCTCGGGGGTCTCTGCGCAGATACTGAATGTGATTCGCTGCCGTGGGGCCAGGATGGGGCAAGGCTGGCTCTTGTCTTAGGAGGGTCATTGTGGCTGTTGCGTTGAGGAAAATCTGGCGGGGGACCAGGCAGATGTGAGGAAACCCGTTAGGAGGTTCTGGTGGAACCAGGAGGCAGGCAGTAGACCGGATGGAAGCGGTAGAAGTCATGAGAAGTGATTGAATTGGCATCTGTTTTGAAGGAAGAGCCAACAGGGTTTGCCGAGAGATTAGGTGTGTGTGTGTGTGTGAGATATGGACAGACAGATAGATGGACAGATGTGTGGATGGAAGGATGGGTGGATGGATAGATGAAAACACAGAGAGATGATAGACGGAAGGCAGATTGCTGACAGACACAGGGAAAGGTGAATAAGAGACAGAGGCGAAGGCAGGGAAAGGAAGGCAGGGGGCCTGCAAAGTCTGACAGGCAGCCCTGTGGACAGGGGTGTAGCTGGAGGAGACGAGGAAGAAGACCGGGAGTGGGTTTGGGGGCGCATCAGTCAGCCTTCTCAGTTCTGTATACTCATGTGCTATTCTTTCCTCAAAACAGGACTCAAAACCCTAATTAACGTAGCAAGATTCTATCACAGAGCTTGGAAGGGTGGTTCTCACAGGAGAAGACGGGCGAAGCCAGCATGGACCCCCTCTCTGCTCCGCTCCCGGCTGGTGGCTCCTGCCCGGTGACTTTCTGCCCGGGATGCTCGGTGGACAGAAGCCTCCACCGTCCACAGTGCTGTCTGACGGAGCTCAGATTTGCTTTTCCCTTTTTTTCTCCCTCCCTCGGATTCTCCAAGACGGGGCTGGGGGTGAAAGACCAAAAGAAAATCAAGAACAGCAAAGGGGATGAGTAAACACAAGCAGAGAGGCGGGCCGGCGGCCCTGGGTCCCAGCGTCCTCCTCTGTCAGCAGGGTTCGCTGGGTGACTGTGGGGTCCCTGCTAATTCCACACCCCTGGGATTCGGGGTTATCTGCTCCGGCCCGCTGGACTGGGGCTCTGTGAGTCATCTTCTCTGATGAAAAGCGTTTGTTCCACGAAGGCAAGAGCCGGCTCTGCCGAACGCGCCTCCATACTGGTGACGTGGAAATAGGCTGCGTGTCTAGGCACTTGGTGGTTGATTCATTATTTTCAATCAAGCAGCTGTTCGTGCAGTCAGAGTCTCCAGGGTGCAGGCACGATCCAGTCAGGTCCATTATCGAGACACAACCCAAAGAAGCTGAACCGTAAATGTTTCCCTTGAGCGGGCAGCTGGGGAGCGAGTGCGTGAAAATCCCGCGGGAGTTTTATTTTCCATGGAAACGTATCACGGAGAACCAGGGAGCTCCGAGCGCTCGGAGAGAAGCCCGGGGACTAGGGGCTGGGGGCTGCCAGGGACCCCGCCCAGCTCCCGAGCCTCACGAGATGTGGGGATTTCAGCAGCCGGCCGTGTGATTCCACAGGGAAGCGATGCTTCCAGGATCTTTGGGCTCCCGTGGGTTTTCCTGCTCCGCCGCCTCCCTCCACCACGCCTCCCCCCACCCCTCCCTCCACCAGGCCTCCCCCCACCCCTGCCCCTGCCCGGATGGACACGGTGCTCTGGTCCACCCCTTACTCCTCAGCTGAGGCCCTGGGTCAGGGTGGTCAGGACGTCAGGGTCGGACCTGGGCCATCCCCATCCAGGGACCTCTTGGGCTCTGTGCAAGGTGGCCACCGCGGCACGGCCACCCCCAGACTGGGGGGAGGGGGGACGGGGGGCAGAGAGCGACTCTCACCTTTATTTCTTCTCAGAAGCAGGTATCAGTGGCTCTTTTACAAATTCACCTAAATATTAAAGAAACACACATAAATCTATTTTGGTAAAAAAACTCCAGTGATCCAGCAATAGCACTGCTAGGGATTTACCCAAGGGATACAGAAGTGCTGATGCATAGGAGCACTTGTACCCCAATGTTCATAGCGGCAATGTCAACAACAGCCAAATCATGGAAAAAGCCTAAACGTCCATCACCTGATGAGTGGATCAAGAAGATGTGGTTTATATACACAATGGAGTACTACATGGCAATGAGAAAGAGTGAAATATGTCCATTTGTAGGAAAGTGGATGGACCTCGAGGGTGTCACGCTAAGCGAAGTAAGTCAGGCAGAGAAGGACAGAAACCATGTTTGCATTCATAGGTCTAACAGGAAAACAGGAGAAACCTAATGGAGGACCAGGGGGAGGGGAAGAGGGAAAGAGAGTTGGGGAGAGAGAGGGATGCAAAACTTGAGAGACTATCGAATGCTGAAAATGAACTGAGAGTTGAAGGGGACGGGAGAGGAGGAAAAAGAGGTGATGGTGTTGGAGGAGGGCACTTATGGGGAAGAGCACTGGGTGTTGTATGTAAACCAATTTGACAATAAACTATTTTAAAAAAATAAAAATTAAAAAAAAATTAAGTAAAAAAAAAAACTCCAGTGATCTACATGGGACCCCCTCTTCCCTCTCGATCCTTACCCCTTCCTGGGAGGTCACGATGGACCTCCCAGCCTTTTCTAGCCATTTCTATTTGATGTTTTTATTCTGTGTTACTTCTTGAGGGCATCAGGGTTTGTGCTTTTCATGTCTGTTCTGCCAAGTGTGGCTTTCTGCCACGTGCTTTGACAGCGCTCATTTCCAGCCAGGAAGCCAATTCTAGCTTCCTTGGACCCTGATGGATAAGACGGGCCGGCCGTGCGTGCTGTCCCGGACTCCTCCTGGTGTTAGGAATGGGCTCACTTTTGGCCCCTGGTGACGTGGGGCGGGGCTCGCTGTGGTCAGAAGTGTGACGTGGCTGTGCGGTGGCTTCGGGGGAGGTTGGATGCGGGTGCCGGAGCTGCGGGCCTGGAGAGGAGGCGCGGGGCACTCAGGGGGAAGAGGCCGATCCCTTCGGGGGTCAGTGTTGTGGCCCTCTGGCCACCTTCTCAGTTGGAGGGACCTCTTCCAAGGGCCATTTCCCAGTTTGGAATCCTTCCTTTCCTCCCTTCTTTCCTTCCTGTGTTATTTAGAGCTCTGTCCCGCCCCAGGGCACTGGCTGTTTGGGGTGGGTAGTGAGTGACAAGGCTTCGCTGGCCATCTATGTGTGGTATTTGTGGACTCCTAAGTCATTACCCTGGCAGTGCGACCGTCCCACACCACTGCCAAGAGCAGCGGAGACCACCTGGCCGGCCAGCAGCAAATCATGCCCCACTCCCTGTGCCTCTGCCCTCCCCGTAAGCTGGGACAAGGCGTCCCTGAAGGACAAACGCCCCCTCTGGGGCACACCCCCAGGGGCACACCTTTCCCTTGCTTCGTGTAGAGGGTCCTCAGGGCAGAGAGGTCTCAGGTTCAAGTCTGGTGACTCTCCCAGACAGGGGATGCGTTTTCATAAAGTGTGTTCACAGCCAGCTCCGCACTCGTGATGCAAGGGGAGTGCCCCATCCCCCCACCCCCAGCTCACTTCATGCCCTGACTGTGCTGTCATCGCAGAGTTTTTTATGTTAAATTCAGTAGTGAATTTTCCGCATTAAGAACCCTTGAAAAGGCCTTTCTGGAGCCGCTTTCCTGAGGGTGCAGAGGCTGAGGGACAAGCCCGGTGGGCAGCTCCCCCCCACCAGACTGCTTTGATGATGCCCTCATCTGCACATCACACCAGGGTCCCTTAGTGAGACCTGCCTGGGCCCTCACGGACAGGAGTTCTCTCTCCTTTCTCTATTTTCCATTTCATTGCTTTCTGCTTTTGTCCTCATTTTGTCCTTTATTCTACCGACTCTGCCGCTTCTTGAGGTGAGCCATAGGTTGTTTATTTTAGATCTTTTTTCATTACAGTGTAAGAATTTAAAATGATGAATTTCTGCCCTAAGCACTGGTTAGCTATTTGAGATAGCTCAAATTCTGGTATATTTTCACTATCATTAGTGAAATTTTAAATATTGAAAAACTTTCCTTCAGTTTTCTTTGGCCCGAGGATTATGAAGAACTGTCTTGTTTTATTTTTAAATATTTAGGCTGAGATTTCTTACAGAATTTATTTCTAATGCAATTCTTTTGTGGTCCGAGAATCATCTTTCTATGATTTTAGATCTTTTAAATTTATTTAAATTTATTTAAATTTATTCTGTGCTTTAGCATAAGATCTATCTTGTTAAACATTTTTTACGAAAGAGGAGATATCCTGTAGTTGTTGGGAGTCGTGTTCTATAAATATCAATTAAGTGTCAAAGGTTGATAGAGCTGTTCTGATTGTCTTTGTCATTATTAAGGTTTTGCTCTAGTTATCCTACCAACTGATGTGGAAGCAGATCATAATACTATTATCGTATAATTGATCTGTTCCATTATTTTGTTAATTTGTGCCTTGTGAACTTTGAAGCTCTGACGGTAGGCGCATACACATTTTTGACTGCTAGGTCTTCCTGATGGACTGATTCTTTTATCATTATGAAATGACCTCCCCTATCCTGATAACACTCTTCAAAAAGAGTATTGTCAGAAGGCCTTTTTATGACATTGATATAGCCACTCTGCCTTTATATACATACTCATTGCATAATTTATTTTTTCTCTATTTATTTTAAACTTTGCCCCTTTTCATAAGATGCATGTATTTTAGACAGCAGACAGTTGAGCCTAGTTTTTTTATTTTTAACCATTCTGAATTCCACTGCCTTGTAAATATTTGGTTTAGTCTGTTCACATTTAATGTAATTCTTGACACATTTGCATTTAGGCTTACCAAAGTTATTTACTTTTGTTTTTCCCCCCTTTCCTTTTGTTCTTCTGTTCTAGCTTTCTGGTCTTTCTTATTTGAATATTTTTTAGAATTCCATTATAATATATCTATGGACTTAAAAATTTTTTTTTCTGTTTTTTATTTATTTTTGAGAGACGGAGAGAGACAGCATGAGTAGGGGAGGGTCAGAGAGAGAGGGAGACACAGAATCTGAAGCAGGCTCAAGGCTCTGAGCTAGCTGTCAGCACAGAGCCTGACTTGGGGCTCGAACCCACGAATCGTGAGATCATGACCTGTGCTGAAGCCGACTGATCCACCCAGGCGCCCCTCTATTGACTTTTTAAATGCTCTTTCTTGCTTTTTTTTCCCCAGTGGTTGCTCTAGGAATTAAAATATACATCCTTAAATTTTGAAGTCTACTTAGAATTGACATTGTATGACTTTATGAGTGATGTGGAAATGGTGAGACCCTAGAGATACATTTACCATTCT
Source organism: Helogale parvula (assembly GCA_004023845.1). Classification (NCBI taxonomy): domain Eukaryota; kingdom Metazoa; phylum Chordata; class Mammalia; order Carnivora; family Herpestidae; genus Helogale; species Helogale parvula. Next base: position 32,286 of record PJEM01011802.1, on the reverse strand, counting down.
CTAACACCCTTAATGCTATAGTCCCTATAAACACACATCTATGTACATTAGAAACTCCAAAAGACAATGTTGATTTTGCCTAAACAATCATTGTCGGGGACTGCCATGTTTCTGTCTGCCTCAAGGCAAGGATTATTCACTCAGCAGAGTGAGCAGTAAACAAGATTTGCATCTGGAAGTTGGCGACATTCATGCTGAGTCAGACCAGAGGGCCTAGGTGCATAAGATCAAAACCATTCAGTGTTAATTCTCCGCCTCCCAGCTTTGCTGAAGGCAGATTGGGGCGTTTCTTTTACCTGGTATTCTGACGTAAGTCAAATGCTTTGTTCCTTCTGCCCTGAGAATGTATATAAGAAACGATTCTCTTAATAAACCTTCTCTTTCTCTCCGCACAACCAGAAACCGTGAGTGTTGTATTTTATTTTCCGTACGTCCCCCTTTTTCCTTCTCTCTTATCTTCCCTCAGGAGAAGAATCCATGCCAGCTTTCCCGCACAGGCCAGAGCGGCCGGGGAGGGTCACGGCAAATCATAAGTATTTTCAGAAATTTAGAAGAAGAAATAGTCTATTTATCCAGTTATTTACTACTTGTCACCCTCTTTATTCCTTCCTGAAGATCCAAATTTATCTGTGTCATTATTTTCCTTTCCTTCAGCTTGACAACTTTCTTGACTATTTTTGTAGGGCAGGTATGCTGGCAGTGAATTCTGTTTCTTTTATTTAAAAATATTTTTATTTCCTTTAATTTTTAAAAAGTTTATTCATTTATTATTTCTGAGAGAGAGAGCAAGTGAGCAGGGGAGGGGCAGAGAGAGATGGAGACACAGAATCTAAAGCAGGCTCTAGACTCTGAGCTGTCAGACTCAGGCATAGAGCCTGATATGGGGCTCAAACTCACAAACTTCGAGATCATGAACTGAGCCAAAGTCAGATGCTAAAGTGACTGAGCCACCTGGGTGATTTTTGAAGAATATTTTCTACGTATAGAATTCTCTGTTGACAGGTTTTTTCCCTTCCCCAGGATTTTAAAGATACTGCGCTGTCAAGTGGAAAACTACATTGTTTCTGGCCAGACATCTTCAGTTATTTAGATTATTTTTCCCATGTATGTAACTTAACATTTGTCTCTGATTGCGTCTAAGATTTCTACTTCATTTTTACTTTTTGGCAGTTTATTATGTGCCCAGGAATGGTGTTCTTTGTATTTATTTGTGGTTTGCTAAACTTCTTGAAAATGTGCATTTATGTCTTTCACCAAATTTGGGAAGATCTTATTTCTTCAAATATTTTTCTACTCTTTCATTCTCTTGACTCCAGTTATATTATATTTTTTGTTTTATTTATTTTTTTATTTATTGAGAGTAGAGAGAGAGAACAAGCAAGGGAGGGGCAGAGAGAGAGAGGGAGAGAGAATCCCAAGCAGGTTCCACACTGTCAGCACAGAGCCCAATGTGGGGCTTGAACTTATGAACCATGAGATCAGGACCTGAGCTGAAATCAAGACTGAGCTGAAATCTGATGTTTCACTAACTGAGCCACCCAGGGGCCCCTCCAGTTATATTTTAAAGTTCGTCTCTATGGCACTATTCATTTCCTTCTTAATATTTTTTCACTTTATTCTTTAGGTGGGATAATTTCTATTGATATATTTTCAGCTTCAATGACTTCTTTTATTGATCATTTCCCTTCGGTTATTAAATCCATCAAGTTTTTATTTCACATATTCTAATTTTCAGTTTAAAAATTTCCATTTGACTTGTTTTTATATGTTGGCCTCTCTGTTGAGAGTTCCTATCTTTTCAGTTGTTACCAGAGCATTTCCTCTGCCTCCCGGAGCATGGATGGTTACACAGCCTGCTCTTTCAGTCCTTGTCTGTTAATTTCGACATCTGGGTCATCATGGAGCTGGTCTCTGTTGATTAGCTTTTCACTTGAGAGTGAGTCCCACTTTCCTGGTTTTCTCGTATGTTGGGTAATTTTGGATGGTATCCTGGGCATTGTGACTCCCATATTGAGACAGGTGTCTTCTGTAGTTTTCTAAGGAGGAGTGTTGTCTAGGTGTAGAGAACAGTTAGCTTGGATGGACTCAAACAACAAACTCTTTCACCTACAGGTCAGAACAGCTCTGATCTCAGGTCAGCCCTTTGATTTGTTGTTGTTGTTATTGGTGGTGGTGGTGTTTCTTCTTTAACTGGGTTGTTTTAGAATTTGCAGCATGCATGGGCAGTTTCAAGGTTGACCAGAGACTTGGCTGGCATTTACACGTAGAATCAGAGACTCCCCTTGTTTTGCTATTTTTCCTATGCGTTTCTCTCCTCACTCACCAGCACCTGGGGACACCCAGGCTTTTTCTTTTCCTGGGCAGAGAGGGATGGTGGATCTACGATCAGAGCTGTAGCTGCACTGCACCTTGCATGATGTGGTGGCTCCTTCTTCCAAGTTCAGACTCTCCTCCAAAATTTTCCTGCTTGGGTTCACTTTCTTCAGCCTTCATGTGGATCTTTTTTTGAGACTTTATAATTATTTTCTGTGGGAAGGTTGGTCTACTAGGAACTTATTCTACTGTACAACTTAATAAATATTTATTTCTCTTGTTTGATTTTTTTCTTTACTTGGTTTTTCTATTAGGTTGGTCTTTGGACCCCTGGGGGATGGAGAGACACGGCTCCAATTCTGCCAGGTTTGGAATGGGCTTGGGAAGGGGGTTGGGGTGGACAATGTGGGAATGTGAGAAATAGAAACTGCTGCTCAGGTGATACGTGAGTTCCTGCTTCAAACACAGCCACTTGGATTTTTTTTGTTTTTGGCTATTTTATATATGGACCTCCCAAGTAAGATTTTATTGTGAAACTGTTATTGACTTAAAATATATTCTAAGAGCATTTGTCTAGATATTTTCTAGATTCTGATTCTCTGAGAAACAGGACTGGCTTCCAGGGGCTTCAGCCACGCTGTGTTAGAACCCTAGTCCCTGAGCCAGACTGACTTGCATTTGAACTCCACATTGCCATCTCTTGGCTGCACGGCCTGGGGCTAGAGCTTGACTGTACTCTTCCATTTCTTCATCTTTAAGACAGAGATGATCATGGCCCTTAGAGGATGGTGTGAGATCTGGGAAGATGGCAAACACTCAGGCTTTGGCAATGACGTGACTTAAGTGTGTCATGTACTGAATGTTTGTGTCCCCCAGGTTCATATATTGAAGCCCTAAACTTTCATGTGATGATCTTTGGAGATGGGGTTTTGGGTAGTGCCCTCATGATGGGATTAGTGTCCTTATTAGAAGAGACACCAGGCCACCGCTCTCTCTCTGCCACATGAGCATTGTGGTGAGAAGGCAGCTGTGTGTAAGCCCGGAAGTAGTCCTCACCAGCATCGGGCCATGTGGGCACCCTGATCATTTACTTCCAGCCTCCAGAATTGTAAGAAATAAATGTCTGTTGGTTAAGCCACTTAGTCCATGCTATTTTGTTATGGCCGCCTGAGCAGCCGGAGATGGCGTGTGCACTGCTGATGAACAGTAGTCATCAAGAGCAGTGGACGCTTCTGTGCAGAGGCACTGGAGAGTCTGACCAGTTTTGGAGGGAGCAAAGGAGGGGCCCCTCAGCACCGGCAGTGGTGTCCTTCTGATACTCATGAAGCTTTTGCCGGGAACTCAGGGGACAGAAGCTCTTTGCTCATGATCAGACACACGGCAGTTGACATCTGGTCACTTTAAAGTTGACAATCATGGGTCCCATTAGTGTCACCTCCCAGTGTCCCGGGATGGACTTGTCAGGGAACTTGACTCTCCAGTAGATCACCTCCCAGGATGCAGCATTTAGAAAATCTGGATTTAGAAAACCAGAGTGTGAGGGACTAATATCCATGTACAAAAGGACTCCTCATATGTCCCAGAGAGAGAGCTTGGGGTCAAGGATTTGAGTGTGTTAGGGGACACACTTAGCCCAAGCCGTGGCCCTGTGGTTGGAGACGGCGTGTATCGGGAAGTGATGACAGTGCTGCACTGAATCTGCCTTCTTGAGAAAGCACTGGTGGAAATACAGCAGGAGATGCTGCTGGGAGGCTGGGGGTGGGGGGGTGGTGGGGAATATGTGTGTATTGGGCTGGCTGCTTGTCCAGGTCCAGCTGCTTCGCAAGGTCACCATCAGATGTGATTTCCAAGTGTCCCTCATTGCTGCAGGCTCAAACGAGACTCAGAGATTATTGGAAATCTATATGAAAGTCTTGTTCTATGTCAGACTCTTTCCTTTCCCTCTTCCAAGCAAAGGGAAACTAACTGGACAGGGAGCAGGGAAAATGTTTTGCTTTGGCTCAAACCTTTAAATCTTTTGTAGCTCAGAGGTTTGTCCTCGTTTGCAAAGCAGGAATTAAACCTTGTGTGGTGGAGGTGGGGTGTGGAAGAGGATGGAAATCAGCGTTTAGGCTTAGCCCCAAGAGATCCTACCACCCACTGAATTTAACCCCAGGAGGTATATACTCTAACTTACCCTGGTAACTGTCATTTTTGTTCACCCCCCCAACACTTCCCAATATGAATAGCTTCCCTCCCCCAAATTCAAAAGGGGGATTCAAGTCTGAGTTAACCTCCTTTTGCCCATGGAGTTCTAGGATCTGTGCAGAGGGGATGCAAAATCTGATTAGGGTTTTTCTACATCAACAAATGTCTCTGATAAGTACTTTTTATTTGCTTATTTTAATAAAATCGGCCCATGTTTCTTGGTAAGATCAATTGGTGGGAGATGCTCTTTGCAAAGGTAAGCCCCTCTACTGCCCTCCCGTGACCCTGTCTGCATGAGGGGCAAGGACGGGGCTCGTTCCGCCCCTTGTCATTGCCAGATTTCCAACCATAGAAGCAGGGCTTGGCTGTGCTCCTCTGCGGACTGTCTGGGAAAATGAGGTGCAGGGTCCAGGCAGATGCAGGATCTTGGTCTGTTCTATGGAGATTGAGAAGGTCAAGCTCCTGGGCAAGTCAGGAACCTGAAGCAAGGAGGAAAAATGTAGCTGGTAAGTGAGAAGGTCGAGTGTCCCCCCCAGGACCTCTCTCAGGTAAGTGCGTCCTCAGGAAGGGCTGCAGCTTTAGGGTGGCTGTGGCACATCGCAGGCCCTAAGTGGTTGATGAATGAATCCATGAGGAAGTGAATGAATGATGTGGGATTCCGCCACCTTTACCTTTCATCCCCTTTGGGTTCTCACTCAGGACTGGACACAAAGAAAGTGCTTGGTAAATGCTGAGTTAATTACAGGACTGCATTAGGCGTTGCAGGAATTCTGGAAGTCAGAGGCTTTTCCATCCTCAAGGCTATGCACATGCCTCAGGTTGCAGCTTTGACTCAGATGGAAGCAGAAAGGTCCACGGCCTGTCCATCTGCTTCTGGAGCCACAGAACTGGTGGAGGAACCATGCCTGAGCTGATTTACCCTTGGGCAATTCAAGGCCCTTCTTTGGCAGTCCTGTTGTGAATGCTAACCTAAACTCTGACTCATTCTCTCAGACCCTACTGGGTATTGGGAGCCAAATTTTTACGCTGATTCATAAGGAACTCATGGTGGTTGTGGATTACAGGTGTTTCTCTTCTATAATAGGAATAGTTGGAAGGGCTTAAAAGACCTCAGGGAGAGGTTTGGGGTGATACTTTCACTATGGTCATAGACAGGGAAAGATTTCAGGGCAGGCTTGGCAGTCTGAAAGCTCTTCATAGCACATAAGGTTGTGCATCAGGTGACACAAAAGCCTTTCCCTCCCTCTGACCCAAATTCCTACCGCCCAGGGTGGGGGTGGCTGGAGACCAGCGCAACACGTTCCTTCAGGTTTGTTCCTCAGATTGGGCTTCAGGGAAGAGCCTGAGGAATGACTCCACCTGAACTAATTTTCCTCCAGGCAACTTCATGGGAATCAAGTTTTACGTGGCAGATAATGAGAAACGCAGCTGTAAAATCCTAAAAGGAATGAAAATAATTTCCGAAGAGATCCTGAAAATCTGCCAGAATGAGAAAGTCACATTGATTCCTCCAATTATGAGGAGGAACATGCATCTGTAACATGCATTTTAATAGGCATTAAAGACATTTTAATGAGAAAACAATTTAAAAGTTGATAAACATGTGTCTTTTGTTGATATGCAGCAGAGATTTTTGGGGGGTAGGGAGGTGGGGAGTTAGAGAATCATTAACACTGGGTCGCTTTATTAGATACTGTGTTGTTCTGAATATTTTAGCAGCTGGAGTTCAGACTGGGCGTCTGAGGATTTGGGTGTGATTATACGCAGAGTCTGAAGTTGAGGGAAGAATGAGAGCATCTGCTTCGGAAGCAGGCTGATGTCAGACCCCGGCGCACTGGGGTCCAAGAGTCAACATCACATGATCCAAAACACTCACTGTTCCTGCTCAAAATAATGTGGGCTTGAGAAAAAGGCAAAGAAGTTTGAGAATTTAATGTCACAAAAGCTGAGGCCCGGTGGGGAAGAAAACCATAGGTTACCTGGTTCAGGGAATTAATTATACCATTTAGGGCTCTGGCTTTGGAGAATGTTTTGGCTGGAATTTTGTCTCATGGTGCAGCCAACGAGCCAACTCTGGTAGTGAGAAAGGAATACCAGTTGATCTCACAACCTGGGACAATGGCTGGTTCTGAGACTGGCCAACTGGATGCGGCGTGTGACCATTCCCTCCAGGGCTTTCACTCACCGATCATGTGACAGCTAATAACAGTAGCTTATAGTTATTCCGATGTACTCTGTGCAGACACCATGCTCAGCATCCCACATGGATTTCTACATTAGCTTTCTATTGCCATGTAACCAATTACCAAATTGCATGGCTTAAAATGATAACCTGTTTATTATCTCAAGTTTCTGTGGCTCAGGAGTCTAGACAGGGCTTAGCCGGGCCCTCTGCTCAGGGCCCCACCAGGGTGCAGTCATGCTGTCAGCGGGGCTGTGTTCTCATCAGAGGCTTGACTGGGGTGGGATCAGTGCCTGCTTTTCCTTAGAGGTTGACAGAATTCATTCCCTTGCCCTTACAGAGCTCATGGAGACTTTATTTTTCATGGACATCAAGAGAAAGCCTGCCACTTGGAGCCTCTGACTTCAGGGAGGGCTCCTGCCTCTCTTCTAAAAGGCACTCTTGATTGGGCTCGGCCTACCCAGAATTATATCTCTTCTGACAAACCGAAAGCCCACGGATCGGAGGCTTTATTTACATCTGAAAAGTCCTTCACATTTGCCACATTCTGTTGATCAGAAGCAGGTCACAGGTCTCACCCACATTTAAAGGGAGGAGACCACACGCAGGCAAGGGTATCGGGGAACAGGAATCAATGACGTCACTGCAAGGAGAGTCCAGCACAACCCCGATACCTACTGTATCCTCGTGGGCTGGATGCTGTCACTGCCCTCATTGCACCTCAGCAAACCAAGGCTTGCAAAGATAAAGTGGCTTGTCTAAGGCAAGTAACTAGACCTTGGTTGAGTTGGTATTCAAACCTAAAATGTCTTATTCCAGAGCCCCACATGGTAATGTCCTGTGTTTGCCTGGTTAGAGAGTAATGAGGTCGAAGCCCCATTAGAAAGGTCATAAGGGCTCTGTCACGTGTAATCGGGGTCATAAAAATAATGGAGTAAGTTTGCTCATTGACAAAATAAGCACTGAATAAACGTTAACTATCTGGTTTTTCTCAGGTTTTGTTTTTTTAACTACAGAAGTAAAGTTTAACAGAATTTCTTTGGCTGGTAAAAATATACAGTAGCAGGAGTGAGAAAGCATCTAGGGGTCGGGGCTAACAAAAGCTTACATAAAGGACCACTCCAACAATATTTCACCGTTGATCTTGAGAGAATCAGGGTAGCATATTCCCTGAGCAGCCATAGGCTTTGCCGACACATTATCTCAGATTGTCTTCCAAGCACGTCTCTGGGCATTACCATCATTTCCATATTAATGATAGAGTAATAGAGAGTCAGAGGAGTTGAGTGACTTGCATCAGGTAACATAGGCAGTAAGTTGCAGAGGTAAGGTTTGAACCCAAGTCCAGAGTTAGCACCCTGTTCCATTTTGGTGTTCGGCAGTCGTGACAAGTTGCATTCTGTAGCTCTATGGTGACTTGTGTTTGCTCATACAAAGCCCGAGCAAACACAGGACTGCACCTACCCTTGTATCTTGGTGCCCTGCACAGCTGCGGACCTATTCACTGGAACCTGAGTGTCCAGCTTGTCACAGACGTACTTACTGAGTAGGAACGGGGACCTAAGAGTCAGTTAGAAGCCAGCACACTGCATACACAGCTCTTTGTCCATCCGTGCCCTGAGTTCAAGTGCTCTGCTGGCCCAAGCTGGGCAGTGGTAGGGAAGTGCCTCTCAAAGGGCGCTGGACAATAGCTGTGTGCACTGATGTCATCACCAGTCAGCTCAGGTTTATTTCCTGGGCTTGTATTGGGCAAGTTGGGATGGGAGTGGGCATGCAGGTGGGTCCAGGGATTAGAGGTGGCCTTCTTCTTGGCCTTAGCCATCTCTTTGGGGTTTGGGTTTATTTCCCTTGCTCTGGGCAGGTAGGATGTGGGGCAGAGCTGTGGGTTCTGCTTTCGGCTCACCTCTTGGTGTGGACCAAACCAGGATACCTGCCTACCCCCTAAGCTTTGTAGTTGTGTCGTAGGCCTGCCTCTGTCTCTTTGGGCTCTCCTTTGTGCTTTCTGGACCATTGCAATGGATGCTGAATGGGTCTCAGGCCCAAGAGGTCACAGCCCCATCATCCCTGGCTTCTAAACCTCTAAGGTAAGGACCCAACCCAACCTTTCATTTGCAGGAAATGAAGGGCCGTAAATCACTTGTCAAATCAGACTGTTATTGCTCCACTCCCAGATCCTTTCACCCCAAGTCTTAGAGGGGACTGTGGGGGTTATGGATGACTGGGGATTGGATGAACAGGAAACCAACTGCAGAAGAAAAGCAGAGAACTCACTGGAGATGCATTTTCTGCGTGAATGAATGTGCAAGAAATGGCACCTTCTAGAGTCTACCAAGATATGCCTGAGGTCTACCAGGAAGCTCTGTGAATCACAAACCCCAGTGATGGCTTGTGATCAGTCTGGTTTAACTGTGTTTCTCCACAGCTGCCAGACACACGAACTATTGGTGATTGTACTTTCAGGAGCTAAATCCCCCAGTTTCACATATTTTATAAGGAGCACAGCACGGTTTCCTTTGTTTTTCCTGCTTTTATTCTCTCTCCTCCTACTGTGTCTAAATTTTGTGTGCCTGAGAGAGAAAGAAAGAGAGGGAGAGGGAGAGAGAGAGAGAGAGAGAGAGAGAGAGAGAGAGAGAGAGAGATGTAGATATAACAGAGAATTTACTGCATTTGGGGAAGTGACTTGTGTATCCAGCCTGACAAATGGCCCAAAGCAATCCTGCTTTCTTGATTCTTGCATGTAGATGCCTCTCTAATGACTGCTCTGTGCACAGATTCTATTAACCTCAATCAGTAGCTTCCTGAGCAGACAGCAGACTCCTTGGTGCCAGGGATTTCTGTCTTATCCTTCTTAGGAGCTGCTACAGCTCCAGGTATAGTATCTGAGGCACAAACGGCTGCATAAATATCGTTGGCTGATTTAAAATGGACTCAGATGAAATAAGATTTCAGAAACAGGAGCAATTGATGTTGGATGAAATAGTTTAATATCTCAACTCCTTAACATGGTACAGCAATCTGCAAGATGCCCAGCCCTTCTGTGAAGGAAGTTCTCTCACTATAATATGACGTATGACCGCGTGCGGGCAGAGCAGTGCTGAGTGGTATGATCGTGTTGGCAGTAGGTTGTCACTCAGTACCTCCCATGTGCCATGAAGGGACACATTCTGCTCCTTAGTTCCATCTCCCCCATGTCTTCAATCACAGAATCTTGGTTTGGTCAGTGTGACATGTGCCCATTTGGAGCTAAAGTCAGGGGACCTAGTTCCAGCCAATAAGACCAAAATGAAAATTACTGGGGAGCGTAGCTCTTCCCTGTCCCCACCCTTCCACCCCTGCCAAAATGCAAGAACTTGCTGGGGGAAGCGATTTGCCCTTCACCCCTTCAAACTGCTCCTTAATTCCTGCCTGGAAACTGAAGTACTGCCTGGAGGCACAACATCCAGCTTGGGGCAATGAGCATAAAATGGATAGTAAAGACGGTAGTACAGAAAAGAAGAACCCAGACTTTGGGCGTCACTACCAACCATCCCTCACAGTGCGGACCACTCATCCTTCTTGCATGAGTTACGTTAACCCCCTTCACAGTTTCAGCCACTGTTGGACGATTTCCTGTTATCTGAAGCTCACTGTGTCCCCTGGGCTGCCACAACTCTTCCTGTTAACCCCACTGGTGGGGAACTAATTATGTTTTGCAAACAGGAAAGTCATAGCTCAACAAAGTTTATAACATGCCTAAGATCACAGAGCCAGAGAGTGGTGAACTTGGTCATGAATCTCTTATTCCAAAGCTCTATCCTATATTTTCTCCCTAGATGTGAAGAAGGGAAAAGGGCCAGATCTGTACAAGGAGCCCCTTTCTGCCTAGAGAATCACATTTATTCATTGGGTTATTCATTCAACAAATATTAATTGAGATCTGTCCATGGTGACATTCTCATGAGTAAGGCTTCCTGCTCCTGAGCTCTTCTCTCCTGGGGAGCTCTTCTCTCCTTGCTACCTTACATTAGCCTCTTCATTCTTCTTCCCAGGCTCTCAGTGTTCTTGTTGGAGGGATAACATCCCAGGGAAGTGAGCTGGCAAGGGAAATAAGGACAAGGGGAAGTCTTATCCATTTGCTACATACTGAATCGTGGACACCGATTGTTTACGAGACAAAGTTAGCTTGGGTTTTCAATGAAAAAGAGTGAGAGGGACCAGCATCTCAATGCTGATGTAGTTGTCAGGATGAAAGCAATGTAAACCCTGTAGTTTGGGCACAACCACGTCTCTCACATCTGGCTTGGATGGCAAAGGTGGGAGCACCTGCGAAGAGGTCTCTACCACCATTTGCATGTTTCCCAGCTGGTCTTGGCAGGAGTCTGCAGGTTAGAGGCAGGAACTGGATATTCAAATGGTGTGGCTGCTGCCAAACTAAGGGCCTGAAATAAAAATGAGAAAGGGTGAAGGCTCGCTAAGTCACCTGCTCATAGCTCTGTGCTAAACACTTCAGCCACGTTGCCTCGCTTCACCCCAAGACAATCACATGGGGTTATTACTATTGCAATTACCACTGTAGAGGTGAGGAATCATGGGATGGCCAGAGGCCAAACGATGAGAACTCAAGGCGCCACAGTAGCATCAGTGCCAGATATCTGGTCCAGATTCTCTTCCTCTGTCACTGGACTTGGAGAAGGAAAGTCTGAAACTGCTGCCTAACAGTCAAATGTGTCTACTTATCACTTAATAAGCATCCCTGCTGAGTGGCCAGGATACAAAATCAGTAAGACCACATGCTTCTTTCTGGGAAGCCTGGGCTAGAGTGAGGAAGTGATGAATTTGCTGAGAAAAACGATCAGGTATTTATAAAAAGTATTTCCAAACAGTCTGCTTACAGCACCATTTTTCTAGCAGTGCTTGCAACAACTTGTTTCCCTAAAGTCAAGAACCCAACAATTCTCAGGACAGTTAAACTTAAGATTTACTGACTGTCTACTCAGTTTACCTCATTTAAACCTCACAACGATCTTCAGAGTACTCTCTTTGTTTAGCCTGTCCCCAGAGGCCAATCTAGAGGTTACAATTCAAGTTCAAGTTGTTTATCTGGGAGAGGTATGGGCAACTGATAAGGGAAGGGAATGCATTATGAAAGGTCCATTATCAATGGGTGTCTGGAGCTTAATCCTACCAGGAACCTTTGGGAAATGGTTTAAAATATGTCTCTAATTTACCATGATAGTGAAGATGATGGTGACGGTGATGATGGTAATGGTAACGGTGATGATGATGGTGCTGGTAATGATGTTGATGTTGATGGCAGTGATGATGGTGATGATGGCGATGTTAGTGATCATAGTGATGGTGATGATGATGGTAAAGATTTCTTTCTTAAGTGTTGAAGAATATTTTGTATTTTGATGGACCTTCTCTCTATATCGGATAAATTTAATTATTAGATATTGAAAGCCTCAAAATAGGAGATTCAACTTTAAAATACACATGCTATTTAAGTGATTAATAGATGTTTTGGAATCAAGAGAAAGCCAGTTCAATCTTTTTGCCTTGCACAACATGTCTTATAGGATATTAATCCCAATGAAAATAGAAGTCAATACTGCATCAGAGCACCCAGCATGGGGCTGACACATCATAGCCCTCCACAAAACTTTGCTGAGTGAATGATGAGGGTAGACAGTGTGTTCAGCAATGACACTGGGGAAGTCTAGTGGGCCTTTTGTATTAGGAAGCGTTAAATTGCAGTATAGTTTTTTTTGCATTTTTTTTTGCAAATGTTTGTATTAGAGTACAACTACATATCGGGAATTGTATAACTCTTAAATGCACATCTTGTTGAAGTTTTACAAAATAAATACACCCATGTTACCACCACCAAGGTCAAGAGGTAAGACATTACCTGCTCCCCAGAAGCCTCTCTTATGCCCACTTCCCATCTTTATCCCTCAGAATAATCTCTCTTGACTTCTACTGCCATATAATGGTTTTATTTATTTCTGAATGTCATTTCAATGAATCATGCAGTATTGCTCTTTTGCCTGTCTTTTCTTATTGTTGTTCAACATTATGTACATGAGATCCATTCATGCTTTTGCATAGAGTAGTACCTCATTTCTTTTCATTGTTGTCAAAGAATTTCATTGCAAGACTATAGCATAATTTATTTATCTATTCTACTGTTATTGGGACATGTAACTTACTCCCAGCTTTCCATTATTATGGTAAAGGTGCTCTGAACATTCTGGTATGTTTCTTTTGTAGTCATTTTTCTTAGGTGTTTACCAAGAAATGGAATCCCAAAGTCCCAGGATGAGAGTACGTTTAGTTGTGATGGGTTCTGAGAGACAGTTTTCTGGAGTGTTCGTGGAGGTGTGCACTCCACCAGCATTGCGTGTGCATCCAGGGTCTGCAGTGGGTCATGTGATGTGCAGGTTCAAATCTTGTTCTTGTTACTTCTGAGCTGCGTGATAGTGCCGCTCTGAGAGGTTCAATAACTTTCCCTTTGATAACTGTAAAAATAATTATAATTTGTCTACTTTATGCTTGCAGAATGCGTATATTTACATGTATAGAAAAGAATATTACATACAGCTCTGACTTCCAGTGTGTGTTGAAAAAATGATGGGTGTGATTGTTCTTATGAGTATTTATCTAGAATATTTAGTGCACCAGGCTACCCTCTTCTGAAAAAAAATGGAACATTGGTGTAGTTGGGTTATTTCATTTTGATGCTTGACAAGCATCGAGGTGAAGGGTGGACCTGAAGCAGGCATCGGGGTCTGTGAGCTGTGTCAGGGACTGCCCTCTTAGGAACTGTGCACACTGTCCTACACGGTGTTGTTTTGCAGAACATGGATTTTCCACGAAAGCCCATCAAGGGTAGAGTAATTATCGTCTGTGACAGAGAACATCAGTCAGCTAAAATTATCATTCTAGCCAAGCATGTAACTAGAATTAGCTAAATATGCAATCATGAAAGATGCCTATGAGGTTGAAGATTTTTCTTCTCTTTCACACTCTTATTGAGGCCATGAACAAATGATTGTCTTGAACATGCGACTCTCCCACATTTCAGGATCTCTTCCTGAAATGTCTGTCTCTCTCTCCTTTGCCAGGGACTTTGTTTTCAGCCCATCCCAGAGGTCAGGCCCCTCAGTGACAGTGTCCCTCCTGCTGGTGCCTGAGCAGCTAAAGCACTCTGTCCCCCTCCCTCATGCATGGGCCACTGCTCTGTGGCCCACTTCTTATCTTTGCCTCCCTTGGTGTTCTAGGGGCTTCTCAAAACCAGAGATTTCTAAAGTTCACATTTGTGTCTCTGGTTGCCTACCTGATGAATGGCTGATGAATTAGTTAACCTACAGAACATAAAACAAGATGTCTTCAACCCCTTCTAACTCCAAACAGCTATCCTATTCTGTTCCAGTATCAAATGCAATCTTACTGGGGGCTAACTGGCTCTAGGTCTTTTAGAAAGGCAGGGCAGAGCAGAGGTCAAGTGCATGGGCTCCAGGTTCAGGCACGTTTGTTGGCTTTACAGCTTCTAGACTGTGTGGTCTTTGTCAGGCTGGTTGGCCTCTCTGGGCCTTGATTGCTCATCTGCAACCCAGGGCTGTCCTGGGAATTCAGTAGCACCCATGGTAGCTGGTACCTGGCCTCCACAGGCAGGGAGGTTGACAATCTGCCCCTGGTGCTGATGACAAAGGACCTTGGGAAGCAGATTCCAGCAGAAAATGTTTCCTTAATTATAGGGAGAACTGAGGACATCACCACAAGACCTAGGATGTCTGGGTAGGACCAAGCCTGGGAACCCCTGGGAGGCTGTAATTGGTCAATGACCATGATCTGTGTGGTCAAAGAAGGAAAACATAGAAAGAAATAAAGAGTAAAAGAGAAACTTTATTTTTTAGAAGACGTCCAAACTCTCTGCCTCTTGCTCCAGCACCTGGAAATTCCATGCCTGGAAATTTCTCAAAGGCCAGAATCAGAGACACTGATGCATCATCCCGCTTTCCTCAGTGGAGTTCACCTCCAGGTTCTTAAAGAGGCCCCACGCAGGGCTGTGTGGATAAAACGTTGTGTTGACTTCCCTCCCAGCTCATCATCTGGCCTGTTATCTCAAAGTGCTAATGAAAATAGGTCTCTAAATCAGACGTTTTGCTCATTCTTTTCCCAGGTCTGGATCAGCGAGATTAAAAGGAAGACTTAGCAAACATTTCTCCACTGGTGGAAGCTGTGGGGCTGCAGATTCGAGGGAGACGCTAAGCAGGAACTCCGAGACCTGCCCCCATCCCCCTCTGCACTTTTCCATGCAGCAGCGAAGGGCTGAGTCCCCGAGTTCTGCCCCAGCTGCCAGTGCTGGGCTGTCAGCTATGGTCAGGGTCCCCCTCCCAGACTCAGGAGCCCAGGGGACACGTTCCAGGTTTTCACAAGAGATCACAGCAGTCACATCACAGAATATGAAGAAATACCCCCACGCACGATGAAGACAGGTGTCATTCAGAGGAGCAGAGAACAGTGGCTTGGGGTGGCTTCTTGCCCAGGGATGGTTTATGACGCTCTACGGCAAAGTCCCTGCTCCTTGCCTCGGTCTTTAAGACCCAAATGCTCTTCTCTGGGTAGGAACCTGGCAGGGTGACCAACTGTCCTCTTTTGCTCAGAATTAAGGGGGTTTCTGGGACATAGAACTTTTGGTTTTGAAACTGGGTCGGTCCCAAGCAAACCCTCAGATGTGGGACTTTGGTCTATAACCAGAAAAGTCCTGAGTAAATGGGACAGGTTGGGGGCCTGGGTCTGGGTGGGCCAGGGGATCGATTTTGTTTTGTGACTTCTCCTCATCCCTGCCGCAAGCTCGGCACAGGTGCAGACCTGTCTGTCTTGGGGCCTGACACCCTCACAGCTACCCCCATTCTGCTCTTGCAGCCCCCGGTCCCAGAGCTCCCAGTTGTACCCCCGACTCTCTAACCAACAAGGGTGGCCCCCTTGTGATGTTTTTGTTTTTAAAGTCCATCTGTCACCAGAGCACTCCCCCCCCCCCCCACCGCCACTGCCTCAGTGATGCTGTTTACTGATTTCAAGGCAGGTTGACTCCCAGTGGAGTCCAGGACAGACTGTGGCCTCTCTCTCCATGGCAGCTTTCCACCCCCCTACATGGTTCATTTCACAGTGAATCTCATGAAGGTGATGCCTCTCAAGAAATCACCTGGGTGGTGTCCTTGAGACAGGGACAGAAACAGAAATGAAATCTGCTGAATTCTTCTATGGCCTCCATACTTCATCAACAATCCTGTCCTGAGATCCTGGGAGCATTGCCTTACCTCTCTGAGCATCTCAAATTGTAAAATAGGCTCATAATAATGTCTGCTTCAGAAGGTTGGTGTGAAGATAGATGTGTGAAGCTCTGAGTCTATCCCTGATGCAGGGTAAGCAGTGTGAGGATTATCTCTTCTTATTGCTCCATCCATCCATCCATCCATCATCCATGTATCATCCATACACCAATCCACCCATCCATCCATTCATCCATCCATCTATGATCCATCTATCATGCATGCATCTATCCATCCATCCATCCATCCATCCATCTATCTATCCATTCACCAACCTGTCTATCCCTTTATCCACTCACCCACTATTCATCCCATCTTTCCACTAACGTGTCCATCCATCCATCTACCAGGGTCAGCCAGCCTCTGGCCTTTGCATTACTGCCTTCTGAATTCACCCAGATTCCTCCTCCCATAATGACTGCCCTTGACTGTTTGATTCAGAACATCAGGGGAGAGTCTCTGGGCATGCAGACAGAGTGGCCTTAAGGGTATGGGCTCAAGACAGTCAAAATGTTCTTGAGAAAAATGTCCTCCTTCCTCTCCTGGAGATGAGGGAGGTGAGCTGCCTCTGAAGCAGAGCTGAAAGCTCCAGTGGATCTGCAGCCTCCAGGGGCAGACCCCGGACCCGCCCACTATACTCAGCCTCCCATGGGGGTGATGTTCTGAGTTCGAAACAACTGACCAGATTAGCTGTTCTTGCTGATGAGCCTTAATCAGCAGAGCAGAGAGAAGTGGGGTGGAGGGCTGGTGTTGGCTATGACTTTGCATAACCGTGGGAGGGACGCTGTTTGTGTGTGCGTTTTCCTGGGACTGGGCCACTTAGTTACCACCCGTCCCCCAAAACGAGTAGGGGTGGAGAGGGGACCCCCGGCAGCCTGCCCTCTGAAGTAGACAGCTGTTTTCCACCCAGGGTCTGACTCTACGTGAAAATAAGGATGTTGCTGAGCAAAAATTTCACCAAATTACAGTAACGAATTTTCCCTACAGAGAATTTTACAGCGGACATGAGCTAAAGGCAACATTCTAAGCAGGCGTCAGGGGAAATAAATAAAACCTGTAATTAGGTGTCAAAGGCTATTCCAAAATGCCAAACCAGACGCATTATTTCCCAAGATTTTCAACGTCTGCTCTGATGGTCGGGCATCCGGGTCGCACCTCCCAACTTCTTATCTGCAGAGGGTTTGTGTTCACAGCAAATGCTCCCAGAAGCCATAACTATGTTGATTGACTTTCAGCTCCTGTGTGTTCTAGGTGGTTGTCTTTGTGGATGAGTAGTGATCAAACACACTTGGATGGCAGCCTCGTGTGGCTAAGGTCCTCCCATTGTGTGAAGCAGTCTTTTTCTTTAAGTTTATTTATTTATTTAAAGAGAGAATGAGAGTGGGGCGTGGTGGAGAACACAAGTGGGGGAGGGGCAGAGAGATGGAGAGAGAGAATCCCAAGCAGGCTCCACGCTGTCAGCACAGAACCCGATGTGGGGCTTGAACTCACCAACCATGAAATCATGACCTGAGGCAAAATCAAGAGTCGGATCCTTAAATGACCGAGCCATCGAGGCACCCCCATTGTGTGAAGCAGTCTTGAGGAAAACAGTGCCTTTCTCTCTCTCTTTGAGGCCCTGGAAGGTGAGGAATGAGGTGGGCCGACCACAAATGGATGCTGGGGGAGGGGCCTGGGCCTGGGCCCCCTGTGCCTCCCGGAGCATTTCAGACGCTCAGTCAAGCCTCCTCACCTGGCGGAGATCAGCTGCCCCACTTGGGACTCAGCAGAGGCCGGAGAATCACTGCTCGCCCCTGGCCCAGGACCTGATCCCGGGGGCTGACCTGCTGAGGGAATGAGGACCGTGACTTGTGTCCCTGACTTGTGAGCTGGGCCTCCAGACCCAAGATTGGAACCATTTCTTCTGGCTCACGTTTCCCTGCCTAACAGCCCTGGCTGGGTGTGAAAGAGAAAAAAGCAACCCACGCGCCAGCCAAGAACATTTTATTCTCCATCTTTTGTGGCAAATCCTTTTGCCTGGGGCTTCATTTTTGCATTAGTGTCTTCTGGAAAAAAAAAAAATAAAGCTCAGGAGCCTGACATGAACAGGGCGTCGTAAACAAGTCATTACCACTTTGCCATTACTCTGGCTGCTGCGGAAGCCCGAAGCCGGTGTCTCAGTGTCGGGTGGGGGTGGAGAGACCAGCGCACTGGGGAGCTGGGGAAGGGCAGGAGACTCGGGCAGGGCTCTCGAGCAGGGCTCTGCCTGGGACCTGGCTTCTGGCTCCAGGCAGCACAAGCCATTCCCTCCCTTCCTCCTGCAACCCAGAGAGAAGCCCACGGTTCATGGTGCCCATTGGACCTCCCTGCAAGGTCTCCATCCAGACGTGCTGGTGAGGAAGCTGGTGGGGGCGGCGTATGGTGAGGGCACTGTCTGAATCAGGGACAGCAGGACGCACGATGTGGATGAGGGTTTCATGCTCACAGACCCCCAGAACCAGGAGGCATGCGAGGCAGAGCGATGCAGGGAAGTGGCGGGTGGGCCAGGAGGCAGAGCAAGGAGGGGATAGGTGGGCGTGGGCCGCTGCTGTGGCCCTTGCGGAAGGAACGGGCAGGGTGAGCGGGCCTCGGGCCCCAGGGTGAGGGTCTCAGCGGCTTGCCTGAGTGACAGCCTGACGCAGAAGGCGGTGGGTGGGGTGGGGGCTCCGAATCGGTCAGTCCACATATTTCCCACCACTCTCCAGCTCCGGGAACCGGCCAACCCTGGAGGAGATATCCCTCCAAGGGCAGCAAGGACCCCCAGGGTCAGAGCTTCAGGAATACAGAAAATGAGGAGCATGGTTAACACAGGGTGGGGGGCAGACACCTTGGTGGAGGGAATAGAATGTCGCGGTCTTCCTTTTACAGAGAATTTATTATAAGCCAGGAGTTTCTGATACATTAACTCACTTCTTTTGTGCTACACCCCTAACAAATCGGTATTTATACCCCCTTCACAGATGAAGACACTGAGGCTCGGAAAGGCTTAATGAGCTGTCCGCTCCCATAGAGCTAGTAAGTGGCTCATCGGGATGTGTGCCAGGTCCCTGGCCCCCCCCGGCCCTCAGTCTGACTCCCCAGCAGGTGACCTTCCCCAGAGCCCCATCCCTCTTTGAGTGTCTGTCTTACCTTTTCGAGAGCCGTGGGTCCTGAACGGGAAATCCCTCCCCACTCCTCCTGCCCAGGGCCCTCCCAGTCCTACCGGGGATGGAATTGCACTAAAGTGACTGATTGATTCATTCACTCCACACATAGGCACTGAATGGCTCCCAAGTGCCGGGCACAGACTGAAGTCGGGCCGGGGAAGCTGAGCCGACTGTTTGCAGAAGAAATAGAATCTTCCACGGCAGGTGCCGGCAGGGACCCTGGGCTTGGAGAAGTATGAGGGAGGCCTCCTCTGAAGCAAATAAGTAATTCGTTATCAGATAGATGTGTACTTTTAAGTGGAAGGGAGCGGGGACTCGTTCACGGGAAGCTGGGCGTGCAACGTCTTTCCAGCCCGCTGGCCTCTCTGTGCCTCGGGAGAGCACAGATTGATGGGCTGGGTCGGGACAGAAGGCACCGGGAGGGCCTCGGAGGCGCGCCTGCACCGAGCACATGCCTGCCGGATGGATTTGCAGCCTTGCCTGTCCATCAGCTGCTGGCTGAGTGCCTCTCCTGTTTTATTCGGGCCCTCGGTGGGGCTCAGAATGCGGCTGGAGCAAGACCGGCCCCGGGGCCGCTGGCCACAGGTGCGTCAGGGATCTGAGCTGGCTTTCGCTGTGAGTGGCCAGCCCCACCTCGCTCCCTGGGCTTGAGGCAGAGCCTTGTCCTGGCGGAGTCCCCGTGGGACAGCCTCTCATTCACCGGGAAGGACTGCGTGACCTGGGGGCGGAGGGTGACCAGGGAGCTCCCGGTTTGCCTCCTCCCAGATGTCCTCAGTGACGTGGTCAAAGACGGGCTTCTCTTCTTCAGCCAAATTATTACTTTTAGAAGACATATAGCTTTTCTTTTTGAGGTTTTTTTGGGGACTCAGCTGCAACAAGGCAGCCTGAGATGCGACAGTCCACGGACATCACACATGCCCATTTGTTTCTTAATGCAGCCTCTTGTTCCGCCTTTAGTACTCAGTCCTGGGGCCCAGAGAAAGATCCACATCCTAACTGGGGCCCTTGCTAGGGAAACTTCCCACTGCCTGTACCCCCCCCCCCCCCCGACCGCAGGCCCCATCAGCAATGCTGCCAGGCTACCTCCAAGTGCAGGGCTGGTAGCTCCCGCTTACACTGCCCCGCGCACTTCCTGGGCCACAGGCCAATTGCACTTTCCTGCCTCACTGGAGTATGGTGTGGCCATGTGGCTTTGGCCAGTAGTGTGTGAGAGGAGGAGGTGTGGCTTAGCCCCAGGGGGAAGGTTGAAGAACCCGTGTGTGATTTACCTGCCGTTTGCTCCCCTCGGCCACAGTGGCTAGCAGCATCCTAGAGAGTGGCTATTCTGCTGGCAGAACAGGACCCCTACCCAGTGGACTTGCAGTGCACAAATGGTGTGAGTAAGAAATAGATGTTTGTAGTTGATGCCACTGAGACTTTTGGGATATTTGTTACACAGCTCAACCTAGCCCAACCTGACCAATACAAGTACTCACTCTGTGCCAGGCACTGGGAGCTTCAATGTGTTATGAGGTGCACCCAGTCCCATTACAGGTGGATAAACAGAGGCTCCTGGAGACTCAACCGAGCAGCCAAGGTCAGGTCCACATGTGTGTCCTGTCCTTCACGGGGGCTGGGTGCATTCTACCTTGCAGCTCCATCATTGCTCATGCACCTTAGTTGCCCATCTTCCCGGACAGACTTTGAGGTCTGAGCAGGGGGCATGGTCCATGTTAAATTATTTCCAATACCCTGGGGCTCAGCGTAGTGCCTGGCCCAGAATCATGGGGTCACCACTGGATGGAGTGAATTTGAGGTGGTGAAAACAGCTGGAGGCCAGTATCTGGGAGGAAAAAAAATCTTTTTCCCATCTACCCATCTCAGGTTCATTGCTGGGGACCCACATATTGTATTGACAAATGCCGGAGTCCAGCTCCAACAGGTCTGGGCTCCCTGAAGGATGGACGGTGTCAGCTAAAGGGGGAGAGAGTTAGAGAGCCACGAATTTCTTTCTGATCACCAGGCAGGCATCTCTGCACTGACCTGAAAGTCAATTTTATTTATGGGAAAAAAAGTGTATGAGGTACAGCACAGAAGTGGTATTTGCCTTAGACAATGATTTCTGATGACAAATTCTTTTGGCATGTAACAGTTTCCCAGAACATCGATTGGTAGAAGACTCATGCATAATCTTTATCAATGGTGATTGATGTAGGTGATTTAGATACTTACCATATGGGGAAGGAAGGTATCTTCAGAATTCAAATACAAGGCAATGTTTTTAGCATAGCAAAGGCAAAAGTTAGTTCTTCGTGAGCAGGGGTCCATAGCCTGTTTTCTTGAGGGGAAGTAAAACATGTTTCTCAGGAAATGCAATATTTGCTCCTATAATCCCCAAAGAAGAAATTCCTATAGTAAGTTCCTTCACAAGGTCCAATCAGCATATTTTTGAATAAGGGGACAGGTCACTCCCGATACCAGTCAGCACGGAACCTTGGGGGGTCGGCGCTCAAAAAATAATTGAGTGGGGGTGGACATCGGTCACCATCTGACCGCAGAAGGCCTTGCAAACCCGCTTTAACCTTGCAAGGAGTTTTCTCAACTTGTGAGTTCAGAAATGGCTCCCAACAGACTAAGACAAAATAAGCAGAGAAACAAACAGAAGTTTAATAACATGTGAATCCTGCACACACATGGGAAAGCTCACGGAGGATAATTCAAAGGCATGGTTAGAACTTGGCCTTATAGAGCTTCTTCAGATTGGTAGAGCGGTGACAAGAAAAATGAAGAGGGCTTTCAGTCTCTAGGGGGGGGGGAAATTGTGGGAAGGCTGGTGCATGGGGGAGAGACAAGGGGTAGGAGGAAGGTAATTGCTTGGATGCCTCTGGCGCTGTCTCTGGTGCTGATCAGGGTGTGGCGTGGTCTCCGGTGATTAACTTCTGTCCTTCCGGGTAGAGAGGGGAGGGGACAGCTTCACAAGTGTATTTTCTGCCTCCAGACACACATAGAGACAGCAGGGAGCCTCTCTTGTACCTGCTTCTTCTCAATTGTCTTCAGCTCAAAATAATCCTTATGTCAAAGTGGCATATTTTGGGGGTTGCCTGTTCTCCTGTCCTTCAGCCAGTCCCTGGCCCAGGGTGGGGGTGTCCCCCTGCGTTTTGCAGGATGCAGGGTGGTGGTCCTGGTGCACAATCTGCTGAGGCTGTGGAGCGGCTGGGGAGGCTGTGCATTACCCAGTGTGGGCATTTATTTCTTCCCCATGTACCCTGGGCTCCTCCCTCCTGAGCCATTTCCACTGGGTTTCCATTTAACCCAAGGGCTGCAGCTTTGACTTCTTTTTCATGCACAGGCTTTGCTGGGATTCTTGTGTTCCATTAATTCTTAGCTGACCTTTCTCCCTCTCTCTCTTTCTCTCTCGAAGACTGGCTTAGCATCATAATTTAAGACTAGCGAACACAGTTTCCTTCCTCAAGTGCAGTGTCTTTCTTCTACTCTTTATCTGGGTGGTGATTGCACACATTATCAGCTCAGTACTTAAACATCCTCCCCTATCTTTGTGCTTAGCCATCAGCACAAGTGCTGTGGGGGACAGTGGGGTCCCCTCCCCATCTGCACTGGGCTCAGTTCCCGAGCAATGGAGGCACAGTGCAGCAGTGTGGTATGTGGGGTGTGGGAGGCTCTGCTGTACTAAGTTCACTGAGCTGGTGTATACCCTTCCTCCTTCTCAGAGCTCAAACTATTCTGCACATCCATGTGAGGTTCCCCCAGGTGAGGGCCTCTGAACACAGAGATTTTCCTAATGGGAGGCCAAGCATCAGCATCCCTCCCCTCACCCCTATGGTCCCTGCAAGGGTGGTGAGCTTTCATTTCCTTTGTGACAATGTGACAAACTCCCTGAGGCCTCTAGATCGCCTCCATGCAGATGGGAGGATGCTGAGCCACACTCTGTGTCATCCTTTCCTGGATCCGTGCTGTCTTCCTGGATTCTATGCTCTCTTCCGGGTTATGCCTGATGCCTCTCTCCTCTTACTCTGTGGGCTCTGCTGAGTAGTTGCTAACACGGGGCCTTAGATGTCACTGGAACTGTAGGATCATTCACAAGGAGAAGCCCTTTCTCTAGTCTCTGCTGAGCTGGGGAGCCCACCACAGCCCCAGGGCTCCCCATCAGTGACGCTGCTTCCCTGTCCCCAGTGCAGAGATAAAAAAAAAATCCACCAGCACATGATTGAGGAGGTGATGTGAGCCAGGAGTGTTTATTTGGGTAAAAGGAAACACCCATGCACAGATTGCCCTTAATGGAGGCTAAGTGTGGGCCTGGAGCTGGAATCAGGATGTGGCTCTGGAGGAGAAAGGGGTCTGGTGCAGAAAAAGGACCCAGAATAAAATTCATTCGTCAAAATTAATGTGTCAGGGAGGGAAAATGCAGAGACATGGCTGGTGTTTCTTCTGCAGGGATGACCATAATTTGGACACTTCAAAGCAGGGAGAGGGACAGAGAGCTAGATCTGAGCCCTCTCCACTGTCACCAGGGCTGTTGTCTTCCCTCTCTGGGCTGGCAGCCACCTTGACATTTCTTTTCCCCAGTGTGACTCAGCCCAGCCAGCCTGAACTTCCTCCCCAGAAAGCCAAGCTGGTGCATGACCATTTCAAAGTCTGTGTTTCTCCTGCTTCGAACTGGAGCCCGTCTCGGGGGCATGAATAATGGATCAAAACCACTCTTCCTCTGGGCCCTTTTAACAGACACAGGATGGTGAGCTGCAAACAGCACTTTGGGTAAACTTAGAGGAAACCCCCACCCCAACTGCTCTGTAGGTACAATGCCAGGATTTTGGAGACTGTCCTGAATTTGAAAAATAGTCCTGTCTCCCCATTGGCAAGGGGACTGGACTTGGGGAAAAGGCAGCAGCTGAGGGGATGTTGTTGTGAGTTTTCTCCTCCTGAGTCTATGTCTGCCCAGAGGAGTTATGATGGAGAGAACAGGGAAGCCAATTAGAGGCCACTAAAAATCTGGGTTGAGAAAAGTGCCACTAAAGACAAGCCTGTTCTGCTGTCATCACGGCAGGTCCTGTGGGATTTGGTGACAGAATAGGCTGGGTGCATTCTGGAGACTCCATGTCCTTGAGTGATGGGTCTGTGGGCAGGAAGGAGGGGCAGCCCCTTGGTGAGGCCACCTGATCACCTGTTCAGGGTGTTCACACCAGAGGGTGGGTGCCCTCACAGTGCCACTGCATTGGTCTTTGTCACACAGTCAAGGCCTGGTCTTCATGCCCTGGGCGGGCGGGTTCAGAGCCATCCAGGTTCTTAGGCGTCCCTGCTTCCCTGTGGGGCTTGTTTTAGAGGCCTATCTGCAAAGATCTCAGGCACAATCCAGCCCTCACGACCACATCTTGGCCTCACCTGGGGGAGCTGGGAAGGACTGTATCTGGCATTTTACATTTTGCCTTTTACTACAGAAAATCGGGATGCCCCCCATTCTTCTGGGGCCCAGGTTTCCAGGCCTGCACAGGGTGCTCTGGATGGAGGCTGGGTGGGAGGAGTGACCTGTCTAAGGCACCACAACCCCCTCCCCAACATGACACTAGGCTCATCTTCTCAGAAATGTTTGGAGCTAGGCCTCTGTGACCACGTTGGGGACCAGACTTGGTTCTTGTCTTTGAATATCCTCAAAACTAGACTGTTTTTCTCCTGGATTGAAGAGGAGAGACCATGGCAAAGTCAAAGCCCTTGAGGGGAAGGGTCACCCAGCAGCCTTTGTGAATGGTCCAGGTTCAGGGCTATGCCATCCAATTTGGTGACCAGTAGCCACATACAGCTGTGCAAATCAGAAATTGGATTAATGAAATAAACCAACAGTTAAATTCCCTGCACACTAGTCACGTATTGAGTGCTCAATGGCCGTATCATAGGACATGATCATCTGAACACTGCTGCCCCTAACCTTGCCTCCTGTCCTGATTTATAGCTAGGGTCTGGCCAGGGCTCCTGTCTTCTAGTAGCCCAGCTGAGATTCAGAGGCTCCTGAAGAACTGGTGTCCACATTGTCCCTTGTCCCTGAGCATCCTATGGGTCTGCATGTCAAAACTGTCTTGTACAAGGAATAAAAGAGGTGTCCTTTGAGCCTCCACAGGCCAGGCCACTTCCTCTCCATCAACTTGTAGGTAGACGGAGCTGTGGGTGAGGGTGTCCAAGGAGCTGTGGTCTCAGCTTTGCCCTGTGGTCCATCCCAGAGAGGGAAGGAGATGTTGGTGCTGCCTGGGCCAGTCTCAGACGGCCTTTGTCTGGGGGCCCAGGTGAGACGTGCCGCCAGCTGGGAGATGCGTCCTGACAAGAACATGGATGTGCCGTTTCATTTGTCCTGCATGGCATCCCTACTGCACTTCTGCCCCAATTCACCTTTGCAACTGGGCCAGCTGCTGTCTTCCTTGTGAAACTCACCCTCCCAGAGGCCTCCCAGGGTCCTCCCGGAAGCCCCTCTCCTGCCCCGGTTGCACACACAGGCGGAAAGCTGCCTGCCCCCTGGGGGGCTCAGAACTACTGGTCCCTCCGAGATGAGGGTAGGTTGGACACTCCCGCCACAAGGAGTATTAATACTCGTGGTTGTGCATTCCTCCAGGGGACGTTTTTGGGGGCTGCCCAGGTCCCTGTGGGCAGGAATGTGCTGGAGCCCTGAAGGAGCTCAACTCCCAACCGTTAGATAACCAGTGGCTCCAGAGGCAAGTGGGTCATCTTCAACCTTTGGTGCTGCTTGGGAGCTGTAGGTTGGCAATGTTGCTGCACAGAAAATAACCTTTTCTATATCAGGGATCCCTGATCCTTTCCGCCTCCTCAAAACTTCTGAGGCTTTTCCTGTTTGCGTCCAGCAGTCAAGGATGTACCCAGGAGTCACGGTCTTTGGGATGGCAGCCAGGAGCTGGGTAGCAAGTAGCCCTATCATGTGTGGCTGAAGCCACTAGGGTGGTGTTAATAAAAGCCCTCCCATGCCTTGGGTTCACCCCCTCACTCTCTAAGTCTCTTGTCCTTCCTTTAGAATGGGGTAATAATGGTAATCTTTATGATTATGAGATTTACACAAATAAATGGAAAGGACCAGAACATGGGAGAGAGAATGTAGGATCAAGGATTCTGTGTTTAGGATGCCTGCCTGACATTTTGGCTCTGCCATTTCGCACCTTAGGAAAGTCACCAAACCTCTCCAGGACCAGGAAATAGTTTCTGCTTCATGGGATTAGGGTGAGTGCTAAGTGGGATAAGGCACGGGAGACACTTAACACCATGAGTAGTTTCCACGCTGCCATGCTGCCATGATTCCTCCCTGAGTTCTTTTTCTTTGTTCTTTTATTTTCTTTCTTATTCTTCCTTTTTTTTTTTTTCTTGCGCAGATCACCACTCAGTTTAAGGTTATTTTAACAGTGCCTTATTGAGGCATAATTTGCCTACCATAAAATGTGCAATTTTAAGTGAACAGTTAGTTGGGTTTTGACAATTGCATCTTACCCAAATCAAGATAGAGAACATTTTCATCACCTCAGAAAGATTCCTCCTGCCCTTTTGCAGTCAACCTTCCTTCCCCACCCCCTGCGGGCAACTATTGATCTGACTTCCATCACCATGGATTCGTTTTGTTTGTTCTTGAACTTCATATAAATGGAATCAAAGTTTGTACTATGTTGCGTCTAGCTTTCCTTCATTCCATGTAATGGTTTTGAGAGTCTTCCAAGTTGCTGTTTGCATCACAATTTGCTCTTTTTTTTTTTTTTTGTCCTGAGTTGAATTCCTTGAATGGATATACTGCAGTTGGCCATCTATTATCTTGCTGATGAGCATCATTTGGGCTCTTTCCAGGGTTTTGCTATTATGAATCAAGCTGCTGGGAATACAGGTTCTTTCACAAGTCTTTTGATGGACCTGTGCACTCATGGGTCTTGGCTATGCCTGGGAATAGAAATGCTGGGTCTTAGGGCAAATGTATGTTGAGTCCTATAAGAGACTTGGAGGAGTTTTCCACAGTGGTCGGGACATTCTCTACTCCCACCAACGATGAGTATGTTTTCCAGTTGACGCTCTCTCACCATGGCTTATGGCCAATAGGCTTCAAGACGGAGGCCATTCTGGTGAATGTGTAGGCTCTTCAGAGTGGCTGAAATTTGTCTGCCCACAGTGGCTGGCGAGATCGAGCAACTTCTCCTGTACTTGTTATTCATTAGGTTATTGTGTGTGTTCTGGCATCTAACATATTTGGACAGGAGTCATCTCTCTTTATCCTTGATTTGCCAGAGTCCTTTACAAAGCTCAAGTCTGCATTCTTTGTCTGATATACGTGTTGAAAAGAGTCTTTCTCAGCGTGGGGCTCTTATTTCCATTTTCTTAGTAGTTATCTTTGATGAATGGAAGGCCTAGATTTAGAAAAAAATCAGAGTTATCTTTTTCTTGTTGTTAATGGGTACTGTAATTTTGTGTCCTAAAGGAATTTTGTCCACCTCAAACCATAAAATCTTCTCCTGTGTTTTCTGCTAGAAGTTTTACAATTTGGGCTTTTACGTTTAAGTGTATGGGCCACCTCAAGTTAATTTCTGTGGATGATATAAGATGGGAGTCAATTATTTCTTCATTTTCATGTGGATATCTGGTTATTTTGGTAACATTTATTGAGAATGTGTTCCTTTGCCAATGAATTATTGGTACTTTTAAAAAAATTAGTACACACACATACACACACATGAATTTACATATATACACACATACATCTAACTACACACACATGCTACACATTTCTTGAGTCATTGTTCTGTTCTGTTGATCTATTTGCTTATCATTATTATTATTAATATTTTGCCAATACCACACTGTCCTAGTTACTGTAACTTTACAGTATGTCTTTGAATAAATCCTCCAACTTTACTCTCTTTTCAAGAACATATTGACCTGGACTTTAAAATTTCCCGTGCAAAATTTAAAACTGGGCTGTCAATCTCTACCAAAAAGCCTGCTGAGATTTTGATTAGAATCACATTAAATCCACAGATAAATGGATGCTAAGCAAAAGAAATTCTTCTCATTTGTGACCTCTCTCCATTTATTTAGACCTTCTTTAATTCTGTCACCAATGGTTTCAAATGTACAAGTCCCACCCATCTTTTGTTAAGTTTAATGCCATTGTAGAGGGTATTTTGTATCTAATTTTCAACTGTTTGTTGTTAAGTGCTTAAAAATAACATTTACTTTGTATATTAATCTTGTATCCTGCAACTTTGCTAAATTCAGTTATCAATTTTAGTAATTTATGTGTGACTTTGGATTCTTCATGTACAATTATATGTTCTGGGCATCAAGACAGTTTACATCACTATGCCTTGGCTTTCTGGATTATTGTTTGGAAGATATTTGCTTTTCTTTCCCTCACTGTGAACAGAGGGTATCCAGTCAGGCTTGGCCGTGAGGCTTATTTGACTGAAGGAAAGGGGTTGACACAGCACAGCTAACCCCGTGAATGATGCACACAACCCTTCGGGTGGAGGTGTGCAGGTGCAGATGGGTCTCTTGTGTTCTAGCCATACCCACGGGAAGAGCTTCCCCCACAGCCTAGGCCTTGGGGGGAACACATGTGGTTGAACTTCACTTACCCCAAAGCCTGGAGTCAATCCATCTGCATGAAGTAGAGAAGCAGAGCCATCACCTGATTCCAGCCAAGCCAGCCAGCCTGGGAAGCTGGGAGCCTCATGGATGGCTGGAAGCCTCAGAGTCCAAGGGCAGTTTGTTGTGTGTGCAGCATTACTGTGGACACTGCTGGCTACTGTGGCCATGAAGGGCTAGAACTAATGTTAGACTTTCAAATACATGCATCCTGGAGGAAGCTGTGTGAATCTGTAGTGGAGGGTAGGTCCACTTATAGAAATGTCATCCTATGAATTAATGGGTGAGACTATCAAAGCAGACAGAGCATAGAAACAAGGGCTGATTCAGAGTCCTGCAGTGCAGAGGAGCTGAGGGGAATTCAGCAGAGGGGACCTGTCCTTGGCGGCAGGTGAGTTATGGAAAATCAAGCATGTGGGGCTTTGCATACTCACAGGAGGAATTATCTCATAAATGAAAAGGACTCCACTGAGAGGAAACAGACCACCCAGTGAGAACACACAGAGAGTATTTACTCAGAGCTGGCTTTCTGAAGCTTTAGGCAGAGGGGTGGCAGGGCTCATGGAGACAAAGGCTCCGGGTGAGCCCTGATGGAGCCTCTGGGCCTGGAGCCGGGCGCCCCATGCTATTGGTTTGGGGAGCGCTTCTAGCCTTCTCTGTTTGGCCCTGAGTTGGAAGAGGGCATACAAAGTGGGGAGGCTGCGGTCATTTACCAACTGGGCTAATGGCGGCAGAGTCTGTGGTTTGGCTTCTAGGCTGGTCACGGCAGAGCTGGTGGGTCAGGACTCCGCTGTCGCATGTGCTCTGGCCATTGTCTGTTTGCATATTCGGTCTCTCAACTCTGACAAGTGGTGTCAAATGGTGTCAAGAGGCTGAGGAAAAGGAGACGAGAGACTTGGTGGTGTGTACGTGGATGATGAATCTGCTGAGGGTCTTTTCAGGTGCTGTGTTGATGTGTGCTCACCGGGGTGGCCGGTGAGGGAGCAGGCGGGGGCTGGCACAGGGTGGTGGGGAACACAGGAAATGGGGAGCTTTGTAAAAAGAGAGGGAGAGCAAGGCTGTAGTGAGACAGACATGCTGCCAAGGGTTTTGTAGTTTTGTGATCGCTATTTTAGGACAAGGCTTTTAGGGCAGGTTTGTAGGTGGATGGGAATGATCCGCTAGGGAGCGAGAGATTGATGAGGCACCAGAGAATAAGGGTCCTGAGTGTTGGGGGGCCCTAAAATGGGTGGACTTTTGTCTCCTCAAAATTCATGCTTACTGGGAACCTTTAAATAGGACCTTATTTGGAAATAGGGTCATTAAAGATAAAACTAGTTAAGGATCTCAAGATGAAAGCATACAGGTTTAGGGTGGGCTCTAACCCAGTGAATGATGTCCTGAGAAGTAGGGGAGAGACCCAGAGCAGGTTATGTGACCTGGGGGCAGAGATGTGGGTGCTGTGTCTGCAGCCAAGGAAGGCCAAGGGTGGCCAGCAAACCCCCAGATGCCGCGAGAGGCCTGGAGCAGGCTCCCGCAGGGCCTCCCGACGGAGACAGCCCTGCCCACACTAGGATCTCGGACTCCTGGTCTGAACTGGGAGAGAATGAAGTTCTGTTGTTTTGAGCCACCTGGTTTGTGGCGGGGCTTTTTGGCCACCCTATTCTCTCCCCCCGCAGTCCACAAACGCGCAGGTGCACCCGTGCGAAGTTCAGATGGGGGCTGTCCTTTCGCCCTTACTCACGGCTTGGCCTGATGTCCTGGGAAGCAGGGGGTGCTGAGGCCCAGTCTGGGCTCCTGCTCTTTCAGGAGGGGTCCTTCTGCTGCTTGGCCACAAAGGAACGTGCAGGGCAGACCCTAGACCGTGGATCCTGGGCTGGACTGGGCGGATGGGATCGCAGGAGTGGGAGCAGGTCCACGTGGCCGTGTCTAACCTTCTTCCCAACCAGCCAGAGTCGCTCAGTTCCACCGTCCCACTTAGCACCTGCTCCACACAGCGGTCCTCATTAGTCCCCCAGACTCCAGCCCAGGAGGAGGGTCTGCCGCTTGGGGCAGGAAGGAAGGCCTGGTGAATGGCTCCCAGACTGAGCTGTCAGGAGGGCAGGGCTGAGCCCGGGGGCGGGACGGGGAAGCTGAGCTCGGGAGAGGATTGGCCCCCAACCCCATCCCTCCATCCTAGCCTTTGTTCTCTCCAGCCCCTCTTCCTTCCCCGAGTCTCCACCGGCCCCTGTGCTCCGTTCTCCGGGCTTCTGTTCCAGTGGCTTCTCGCACCTGGAACCCCCTCTTTCACTTGGCACATTTCCTTTCTTTAAAGCCTCGCTGCACCCACATCATCCTGAGCACCATTTCTGCATGACTGGCCCCGAAGGCCGCTGGGGTGCACACAGTGTGCATCCCAGTATCTGCTGGTGGCACACTCGGGAAAAATACTCAAGCCACTTCCTGTGATTGGTAAGATCCCCTGAGGACTTATTAAATCTGGGACTGTGGCCAAGATTTCCTTAGGATCCTCGAGGAACCCAGCCTCTCCTTAGCCTGTGCCACGTCTGATATGCCACGACTTTGTGGGTACGCCACGAGCACCCACCAATGTCTGCACGACGCTCGCTGTGGAGTTTCATGTGTCAGCACTCTGAAGGCGCACAGAGCTTCTCATACGGACAAATCAACTTCTGGAACTGAATTAGAAACAATTCTGCATGTTCGGGCTGGTCCAGTAATCAACACTACGTGAAGACTTTGACTCTAATAAAATCCACAGCGTTGGTTCTTCCCGTATCATTTTTCTCCATGATTGCTCTCACATCTGCTGAGGATAGAGAATGGATGGTGTTAATTTCCCGGAAATTTTCTGCAACCTCAGGGCTTTGGTCTGCAGGCCCCAGGCCCCTCCCCAAAACAGCAGAGCCATATTTGGGGCATACCTCCAAGTGCAGCACCAGTGTGTAGATGCATCCAGGCTGCACCGTGGGGAACTAAGTGGACTGGGGTTCACCTGCTCACAGGTGCCACCTGTCCCCGAGTATCCTGTCCATGTTTCTTTTTCAACATCTCTGGAGCAGGGGCGCAATCTGGTGGGCATGGATTCATCCAGCCAACAAGTATTCACCGATGATCTATTGGAGATGGATCATCCTGGTGGGTTCAGAACTGAGTTTTCGGGGACATGAGACTTTCAGAGCCAAGTTGGGAGGGCTCCAGGTGAGCTGTGCAGGTTGCCCACCCCTAGAGACTTGCCACCGGGCTGGGTCCTGGGGCTGCAGAGGGTGGACAGCAAGAAGCCCTCCTCCTGTGAAGCTCTCATTCTACAGGGGAGCAGTGAGAGTTAAAGAGCCATTGATTGACAGCTGCCATCTGAGCCACCCAGAAGTCCACTTTCAGTGGGACCATGTATGAGGGGCCTGTCCCATTGGGGCTCAGGGAAGTCTTCCACTGGCCCACAAAGTTCAGGGCCCCTACAGTGCCCAGGCTTCTTATATGTACGTGTGCCTGCACATGTGTGTGTCTGAGCATGGGGCCTGTCTTGGGATCCATG
>PJEM01011801.1:0-43255 GCA_004023845.1 Helogale parvula | reverse complement strand
GGTCAAACATCTCACTGGCAGGTCGGCTGTCGATTACATGTTGAAAAGATGATGTTTCAGATACAATGGCTAAATAAAATATATGCCAAAAGTAGACCTTATCTGTTTTGTTTTTACTGTTTTAACGTGACTTAATAGGTTTGGAATTCTGCGCGTGGCCTGCTTTCTTTCCCCGCCAGGTCACCGCCACAGCCTCTTCCTGGACCTCTTAGCCTCTGGGTCGGCCAGCGCATGGCCCCTGGGGTCCTTCTGCAATGGAACAGCCCCTCCCTGCTCCAGCGTCCCCAGACAAGGTCACAGCCCCTCAACAGGGCCCTCCGCTCAGCCTCACAGCCTTCCAAGACTTCTGAGTCAAGATGGACCCCCCCACACCTGAATGGTCTGCCTTCCGGGTCCTTGTCAGTATTTCTCTCTAGTGTGGAAAGAGACTTCACTCACCCCTAGATCGGGTCAGTCCCCCCATGCCCCCGGGCTCCTACAATGGTGGGGAGTCCCCCCCTTCTAGCACACAGCCCTCTGGGGAGCCCGCAGGCTTCACCGCTGAGCCAGCAGCCTTGCCCTGCACATGGCAGACCTGAGAGCCGGGGCTGAACAGAAAATGGTGTGCGAGCCGCTCTCTGTGCCTAGACTCCATCCGCAAAGTTCTGTACTCCCGCAGACGGTTCTGGCAATTCCTCGGGAAGTCTTCCCTGGCCCCCAGCATAGATCAGATGCTTCCATAGCCCCACAATGCCCTGGGCTACCTGCGTCATAGCTCACTGTCACTTAGCTTGTGACAGCTTTACCTCTGTCTGCCTCCTCCATGACACTGTGAGCTCCCCAAGGGGAGCAGGACAGGTCTCCCCAAGACAGGATTTGCTGGCTGCATCTCCTTATGAGATGAAACGAGCAAGGGGTCGGGGTGCCTGGCTGGCTCAACTGGAAGAGTATGCGACTCTTGATCTCAGGGGTCATGAGTTCGAGCTCCACATTGGGTGTAGACAGTACTTAAACAAACAAACTTAAAAAAAAAAAAAGAAAAAAGGATGCCTGGGTGGCTCAGTGTGTTGAGCGTCCGACTTCAGCTCCGGTCATGATCTCACTGTTTGTGGGTTCGAGCCCCGCGTTGGGCTCTGTGCTGACAGCTAGCTCAGAGCCTGGAGCCTGCTTCAGATTCTGTATCTCCCTCTCTCTGACTCTGTGTCTCCCTCTCTCTCTGACCCTCCCCTGCTCACACAGTCTCTCTCTCTCTCAAAAGTAAAAACATTTTTTATAAGTTTTTTGTTTCTTATTTATTTCTTATTTGAGAAGCAGAGAGAGACAGTGCGAGCAGAGAGAGAGGGAGATACAGAATCTGAAGCAGGCTCTAGGCTCTGAGCTAGCTGTCAGCACAGAGCCCAATGCGGGGCTCGAACCCACAAATGTGAGATCATGGTCTGAGCCGAAGTCAGTCGCTTAAGCAACTGAGCCACCCAGGCACCCCAGTAAAAACATTCTTAAAAAATGTTTTAAGGCTGCCATTGCAAACCCGCTGTGTGACCCTGGGCCATTCACTGGCCCTCTCTGTGCCTCATTTGCTTCCTCCTGTAAACCAGACTAGTTGAGCCAGGGCTGCTGGGAAGCCGAGGAGCTTCCTCAGGGAAGTAGGGGGCACCCCATCACTGGAGGAATTCAAGTGCGGTTTTAGTCCAGCCAGCCAGGGTCCTTTGTAGCTGGATTTCAATTCACAGGCCTTCTGTAATGTATGATAATTTAAGCCATTGTTTGCTGAGCACTGACTAAGTGTCCGGAGTCTGTGCCTGTCAATTCACCTCCTACCTGACCCACTAAGGTGGGAGCAGTTTCCCCACGAATGAGACAGCCCAGGCTCATGGGCTACGGGCGGTGACAACAGCCGGCACCATTCCGGCCGGGCCCCACAGCAACCTGACCCTGTGTTTCCCACATGCAAGGCAGGGCTGCAAGCGTGTCATCCCGCCCTCTCCCCCACCCCATGACGGAGGGGCTGTTATCAACCTGCTTCACAGAGACAAACTGAAGGCCAGGGAGATTCAGGGCTTTGATCAGGGTCAGAGGGCTGAGGAGGGAGACTGGATCCAGAGCCTGTTCCTAATCTCAGATGTTAACCTGCCTTCCTTATCAGGAGAGGCTTGGGGTCTCCTAGTCAGGATGGGGAAAGTGAGGCTCAGGGAGCCTAAGGGTCTCACGGCCACTCCCGGGGTCACCCTTAGCTGATGGAGGAAACCAAGACTCAGAGCAGGGAAATGACTGTTCCAAGGTCACACAGCCTGGCAGTGTTAGACCCCGGGCGCTCATACCTCCAGGACATCAGGATTAAACTCTCCATCCCAGATCTTAGAGCAGTGACAGGATTGGAATGAGGGAAATAGGGGTGAGTGGGTGTGAGGGCCCCCCCTTCATGCTGTAAAGAGGAGGCCTGGGCAAGACTGGGGAGGGCAACTCACACCTCTCTGCCAAAGCCGCCAGGGCTCTCTGAGGTTGCTTATCCAAAAGTAGGGTGGCCAAGACCAGGGGAGACGCCGCCCTTTCAGCTGCTGGAGGAAGGCCTGTATTCTCTAAGGAGCTGAGACCGACGGAGGGTACCCAATCCCCGAAGAGTTTAGGATTGGGGAGAGGAGGTGAGACTTGCCTTCCACAGGAGGGGGAGAGGAGAGCTAAGGTAACTGGCCTCCTAGTATGAGATGAGGAGACGAACTGAGTAAAAGGACTCTAGGACGAGGTGAGGAAGGAGGCATAGTCCCCCAAGGAACGAGGGATGCTAGTGAAGCCCCCTTCCTACCACCTGTCAAACTACGAGTGCCCCCCCCCGCCCGAAAGTGGGAGAAACTCGAGGATGCCCCCTCACCCCCCTACCCTGCGTAGCCGGGGACAAGGTGAACATCTGGGCTCTTTCTCGACCTCTCCGAGACCTTCCCACCTCGCCCGAGGGTCCAGGGAAGAACCACTTCTCTAGGAAAAAAAACCAGGAAATCCCGCCCAGATGGGGGCCAGGGCCGGAAGTCCCGCCTTTGGACGGGTGAGGGGCGCCCCAAGTCCCCCCACGCAACCCCCAGACCCTGTGGTCGTGGTCCACGACCAGGGCAAGGATCCTGGTGGGTCTGGAGACCGGAGGAGAAGGCTGTCTAGGTTTTGCCTTGGGTCAGACACGACAGTTCCCGCGGGCGACCCCTTTCCAAGCGCTCAGCGTAGGGTCGCTGGACGACCTCTGCCCTCTGATCTACGCAGGCCATACCCCTCCCACGAGCGGCTCGCCCTCCCAGCGCCCCACTCCTCCGGACGGCCAAATCCTCCCCACACCGCGGTTCACAACGCCGCCTCCACTCACGTGCCCGAAGCCAGCATGGCCGGGCCGGCGCCGTCGCCGCCCTCAAAAGACATGGCGGCGCATAGCGTCACGTCCGCGTGGTTGGCCCTCCTCCACTCGGCACATTCCGCCTCCCTCATCGGGGCCACCCGAGACCAAAATGGCCACGGGAACATCACCGCATCACAGGGGGACAATGGCGAGAGCAAGGTGCCCATAAGAAAGATGGTGAAAGGAAGGCTTCAGCTCGCTCGCACAAGCCAAACCATTTCGGTTTACCCCCAAGAAATACGACCGTCGGCACATGCACACTCAGGACCACAGCATACTACGGTCAGAGACTTGATGCCCTTCACCCATTGTCAACCTCTTCCGCAGAAGTAGAGGAAAGGAATGCCCGTTAATGATCGGGCAGGCCAGGCTGGCATCGCTTGCCCAAAACGTACATGGACTCTCCCTCCAGCCTATCTCCCTTCAGCACCAAGCCTGGCAAAGATCCAATATGGCAGTTGTTTTGGCTTCAGTTTGCCAGGATTCAATATGGCGGCCCAGACCGCTCTCTCTCGACGGTGACTCAGGAATTCGACTAGGACCGCTTCGTTCCCGCGAATAATGACGGCTTCATCCTGTTAACCCAAGGCCCTCGGCACCTCTTGTGATGCACACCTCCCCTCACCTTCTTTTCTTTTACCCGTTTCTTTTCCAGGACCTCGCCGTCTCGCCCCTCAGAGAGAGGAAAGTGCCCCGCATTAACATGGCCGCAGCTGACCGTCTTCGGCCATGCCCTCGAGCAAAATGGCATCTCCTTGGCTTCAATGCCAGTATACAATATGGAGAAAGAAGTAGGCGTTTCGGAGACGGCTCGTGAGAAGGGGTGGACCCCTTGGGTCCTCCCCCTTGTTTACTTCGCCGTCAGGAAAGCGTCAGTGCGCCTGCGCACTCTCGCTGGCTTGCTCTACCTTCAGCGTAAGCGCCATGTGACTTAAACCCTCGTGGTTCAAGTTCAACCACCCCATTCTTAAAGATGGTAACATCCACTCCCGTTCTAGAACAGGCAAGGGTGCTACCACTGTCCAGGCTTGAGGGGAGTCTCGCATCCGGATGTGACAGCACGATGACCCGGAAAGAGAGAGGGCCGGGGTAGTGGGACTTCGGCCGCAGCTATGGAAGGAGCCGACTACAGGGTAAGCACTGAGGACGCATTCTTTCCCTTCTGTGGATGCGAAACGCCGCCTCCCGGTGGTCTGCTTCGCCCCAAAGCCCAGCCGGGGCTCTGGGAGCCCGGCTGAGCCTTAGCAAACACACCATTCCTTTATAAATGCGCTGTCACCCTCCCCGCCGCTGCCCCAGGCGAGACCCTTACCTTTTGGCCCCGCCCCCAGCGCCGCTGGAAAGCTCCTCGGCCCCGCCCCCTGGGTGTCTTCCCGCGCGTGGGCCCCGCCCCTCACTGGTTCCCGTTCCCAGGTGGTGTTTGAGAAGGGCGGCGTGTACCTCCACACCAGTGCCAAGAAGCACCAAGACCCGGACTCCCTCATCGCTGGCGTCATCCGCGTTGTGGAGAAGGTGGGCCGGGAGGGAGCGGGGCTCGGGCAGAGCCGGAGCGGGGTGGAGGCGGCATCCGTAGGAGTGTGGTCTGGAGGTCACGATGGGGCATGAGGAAGGGAGGGGGTGCGGACTGGAGGGAGAGAGGGGGCTGTGTAAGCGTGGCGGTCCAGACTGGGGAAGCCGCTTGGAAATACGGTTTGGGGAGCTTGGAGGGGAGGCCCTCTGACTCCTCTCTCCGTTCCTCAGGACAGCGATGTCCTCCTGCAGTGGGTTCCTGTAGAGGAGGCTGGAGATTCCACCCAAATAATCTTCTCCAAGAAGGTAGGCTTTCCGCCCGTCTCCACTTGCTTTTGTCCAGGTTCACGTACGAGGCGTCTGAAGGACCTGGGTACAATGCCAGACTTACTCTTGGATCCTGCGTGACCCTGCTTGGGATCTATGCTCTTTGCCCCTTGGTTTCCTCCTCCCTGTGAAAAGGGGCTGAAGATGCCCATTCACAAGGAAGCAGACAGTGGGATTCACAGCCTTGGGGACAGCTGCCCCTCCTCCCCTTTGCTCTCTGGGAGAGCCTTGCCAGGGTGCAGGACGACAGTGCAGCCTGTGGGTGTGGGTTCTGGGGGCTCTCAGCCTGCAGGATCTTGAAAGAGTGTGGCCTTTCCCCTCGGGCAGACCTCCCATCACGTACAGAGAGGAAAACGGACCTGACCAAGGTGGCTCGCCCACTTACCAGAACTCCCCGGCTCCCGGACTTTGCCCCTGTCGTTATTAGAGACTCCTGAGGCTTTCTGTCACCGGGCTCTGTGCTGGGAGCCATAGAGGAGTCTGAACCAGACCCTGCCTTAGTCCTGGCCCCCATGCTATTTTGAGGAACTGAGGCACAATGACTGGGAGCCCTGTTCGCAAGGTCAGAAAGCTAGGAGGTGTTGGAACTTGGGTTTGAACCCCGACTCTCTGACTCCAGAGCCCTGCCCGTTTCCGGAGGCAGCAGCCATTTGCGCTGGAACCCTAAGAAGGGGCAAGAAAGTATTTCCAGGATGGCAGGAGAAAGAGTATTTCGGGATTCAGGAGGGCCCGAGATGCCTCTGCAGAGGGTTTTGCTGGAAGGGAGTTCGACCAGAAATGCCCGACTGAGAAGTTTGCGCTGTGTTCTAGGGGGCCCTGGGGAAACACGGGGGGACAAGTGTGTGGCTATGGAATGTTCCCTCGGGGAACCGTGTGGGGGATGGGCAGAAGGTCTCAGTGGAGGGAGACTGGAGGCCGGGAGGTCAGGGAGAGAGAATGAAGCCTGACAGGGGGCAGTGGGGCTTCGAATCACCTGGGGGCGGGGGGATGTTACAATCCAGGATTCCAGGATTCTGCATTTTTCATTAGTCTCGCGGGCTGTCTGAGCACCTTTCTTGAACACCGTAGCTGTCCTCCGTGGCAGTCTTATTTTTGACCAGCAGAAACTCACTGGGACGGGTGTCGGCGGATAGGGCGCAGGCGCATGCAGGGTATTAACTCCAGTGAACACAGGGTCTGGCCGACGACAGATGAAGCAGACAAGTTTATTTCTCTCGTTTCACAAGACTGCTGAGGAGGTGGGGGCTGCGGGCCGTGGCAGGTGACAGTGGGGCCAGGATCGCCGAGACCCTACCGTGCTTGCCCTGGTCACCTTTAAATGGCTGCTTGAGCTGCACCCCTGCAGCTGCCTTTTAAGGCAAGGAAGAGCAGGGCAGGCAGGGTGCCAGTCACATCTGTCCTTCTCGATTTCCCAGAAACTCTCTGCGTCACTTTGCAGTTATATTTGGCTACGTGGGGTAGAAATGGAAATAACAATGGCTTCGGCTAGAGAGAAGCTCATAGCTCTTGAGTTGGAAAGTCCAGAAGACGGCAGGTGTCTCCCATCTCTGCTCTGCCATCCTCAGCACGTGGGATGCAGCCTCACGGCTGCCTCGTGGTCCAAAAAAGCTGCTGGAGCGCCAGCCTTTTTGGCTGTTTTTGCTCCCTTTATATGCGTGCTGCAGGTTGGCCAAGGAGCTCTGTTCGTCACGATTACTCAGGGAAGCGCGCACACAGAGCAGCCGTCTTAAAAGCCAACGTTCCTTGGGGCAGAGGGGCTCCTCCCGGCACTGCAACAGTCCATCCTGGCCACGGCCCAGCCCGCTGGTCAGAAGTAGCGCATGGCTAGCCAGCCGGTAGAGTTCAGTGAACCAGTGATCCTGCCGTGAGCCCAAGGAGCAGAGCACACGATGCCAGACGGCAGGACTGATTCTCGTTATGTTACGTAAACGTCGGTGAAATGCCACACTCCTCTCACAAGACCCAGAGGGCAGGGGCGGCTTTGCCAGGGCTGGCACAGCCTCGTGGGCGGTGTCTCCGACTTGTGGCCCTAGTTGGCTACCACAGCTCCGGACCTCATGTTCTTCCTCAGCAGCACCCAGAGGCCGTTCTGAATAGAGTGTTCATCCTGGACATGCCTTTTTTAAATCAGGAATTTCCCTTTAAAGTCCCCACCGATGTCACTTCAGTTCCCCCCGGCCAGCGTTGGGTCCCTAAGGCCACGCAGAACCACCAGGAAGGCTGGGGCAGCAAATATGGGGAGGTTTTAGTTTCTGTTGTGGGAGGGGCTCTGTCAACCTGCAAGGAGCAGCAGAAATGGCTTTTGGGTGGACCCACTGCCTGTGTCCTTCCAGCGAGGTCCCATCACACAGCGTCTCATTGTAGGAGGCCCCAGACACCAGGTACTCCCAGCAGGGAGGGACTAAAGGCCAGCAAGGAGCGGCTCGTAGAATTTTTACAGGGGCCGGCAGAACAGGACTGACCCCGCAGAACTGACCTGCCAGGGGAGCTGCCGCCACTGCCAAAATGAGGGAGCAGGAGAGATCATCCCGGGGGCTGCAGGGTCCAAGATCCCTACCACCAGCTGCCCTTCCCGAGGGCAGGAAGCTGCTCGGGCCCCACAAAGCTAGTGCCTGGCACTGGGAGACTGAGCTAGCCACCACCGCCACCCTAGTCACCTCTCCGCGTGTGGGGACAACAGGAGCCCTCGTCATCATCGGCCTAACACAGCCAGAGCAGCCAGCAGTTGCCTTTGCCTTGTTTCTGCTTTTGGGAAGCCTCTGTCTTGTGTCCTGACCTCTAGCTGCAAAGGAGCCTGGGAAATGTAGTTTTCTCCTTCTGGCCTCTGCCCGAAGGAAGGCATACCATCCTGTGAAGGGACCCCCGTCCCCTCCCTGTCCTTCCCCCTGGCCCGCGGCCAGCACCCTCGGCTGTGACTGCACTGTGACCCTGCGCACTGCCCTCATCTGCACCACTTACCCGAATCCGCCAGCAGGCTCCACGCCGGGCACTTCCGGTGTGACAGCCTGCAAGCGAGCTGCTTCTCTCTTTCCGAGATGCAATTCCTTTACCGCAAAGCGCAAGGTTCCGGGAGAACGTAGGTCCTTAGGGTGCAGGGGTGAGTGTCTGTTCGCAAGGCCTTGCAGCTGTCACTGCTGAATCCGGAACGTCCCCCCCAGAAACCCTGCGCCTGTTGGCAGCTCCTCCCCCTCCTGGCCTCCCCCAGCCTCTGGCAACCGTTGACCTGTCTCTGGCTCGGCCTTTCCTGGATGCATCCTGCTCACTCGTCCGTTTGGTGGACAGTTGGGGTGTTTCCACTTTGGGGCCATTATGAATAATGCTGCTGTGAACGTTTGTGACTTTGTGGGGACGCCTGGTTTCACTTCTCTCGAGCACACACCTGGAGTGGAATCGCTGGGCGTCGCAGCGTCTGTGTTAACCTCTGGAGGAACTGCCGGGTCCTTCCAGCGCGCCTCCTCCACGTCCGTTCCCGGCGGTATACATGGTTCTGTTTTGTTCCGTGTGCGCCAGCGCTCCTCTTACCGGTCATTTTAATCCTCGCCGCCCCAGTGAGCGTGAAGTGGCACCCGGTAGCCGTGTTGACTGGAGTTGCCCCAGTGACTACTGACTACTTAACTTTCAGCACCGTGACCCCAGGCACTCAGCGGCAGAGCACCCCAGCTCCTGGTGTTCTCCCGGCTCCCCACGAGGTGGTGCTTGGGTCAGCGCCGCCAGGATGCCTGGCTTTGAGTCTTGGCCCTGGCCCGGTCCCTGGCAGCGCTGGGTGACCCTGAGCAAGTACTGTGCCCCCTTTCTGCCTCAGTTTCCCTATTTGCTCAAAGGGGCTGCTTCCCAGAGCAGCGTCGCAGCTTGGATCTGGAAGCCCTGACTCTGCAGCCCCTCACTCTCTTTATCTTCTTCCCCCAAGGATGTGAGCGGGGGTGATGCCTGCACCTCTGAGGAGGAACCGACCTTTGACCCCGGCTACGAACCCGACTGGGCTGTCATCAGCACTGTGCGGCCACAGCCCCGCCACTCGGAGCCCACGAGAGGTAGGCCGGGCCGGTGCCCCTGAGGGCACGTGGAGACACGTCTCACCCTCTGCGGTCATGGCTCCACAGGCTCGCTGGTCACAGTCAGGATCCAGAGAATGGGTCGGGTGCAGGACTGTCCCCAGTCCAGGTCCAGCCCGGCAGGGTCCCTGGGGCTTCCAGCCTTGTTCATCTCACCAGGCTCCCTCCCTGATTGGCTGTGGGGGTGACAGTGGTAGGGTCACAGGGTGATTTGGGCTTTCCTAGAAAAGGACAGGGTGCTGGGGGCCCCAGAGGAGACAAGATGGGCAGGGGGCAGGAGGGAGGCCCCAGGGGCCTTCACCCTGAGAGTCCCGGGGAGCCAAGGGAGGTTTTGGAGCCCATCAGCCGTGTTTCCGAGGAGACAGGAGGTGACCCAGGGCTCCCAGAGAGCTCTCGGGAGACATCTGTGCTGCCTCTGGCTCCCCGCGCCTGTGCCCAACACCCTCTGTTCCCCAGGCGCAGAGCCCAGCTCCCCCCGGGGCTCCTGGGCCTTCTCGGTGAGTCTGGGGGAGCTCAAGTCCATCCGCCGGTCCAAGCCAGGCCTCAGCTGGGCCTACCTGGTCCTGGTGACCCAGGCCGGAGGCTCCCTGCCCGCACTGCACTTCCACCGCGGGGGGACACGCGCCCTCCTCCGTGTCCTCAGCCGCTACCTGCTGTTGGCCAGGTGAGCCTTCCTCCGGCGCCCGGCCCCTCGGGGCTGTGAAGGAGACAGACAGCTTTAAAGGCAGGAGAAGGGGAATCCACTGGCGTGTGTGACCGCGAAGCCAGAGGGCAGTTTGGTTTCAGGCAGGACCCGGGTCCTGGGACGTTAGGGAGAGCCTCGGTGTCCCTCAGAGTTGGTGTCACTCCCTGGGGGCCCCGGCAGCATCCCCGAGCTGCCTCACCCGCTGGCCCCGGGTCGTGTGCCCACCCCTGGAGTCCAGCTGAGGTGAGGGCTTCCACACGGGCCGCTGGGCCACTGTGGCTGGAAGCGGGAGGGG
Source organism: Helogale parvula (assembly GCA_004023845.1). Taxonomy (NCBI): domain Eukaryota; kingdom Metazoa; phylum Chordata; class Mammalia; order Carnivora; family Herpestidae; genus Helogale; species Helogale parvula. The sequence continues at coordinate 33,032 of PJEM01011801.1, read as the reverse complement.
ACACGCACAGCGTGTCACCACACCGCCCCTCCCCAGCTCCCCGCAGGACTCCCGCCTCTACCTTGTCTTCCCCCACGACTCCTCGGCCCTCTCCAGCTCCTTCCACCACCTCCAGCTCTTTGACCAGGACAGCTCCAACGTGGTGTCCGTGAGTGTCGCAGGGCTGGGCCCCTGTGGGCAGAGAGGAGTGGGTGGCCCTGGTGGGCGAGGCAGGACGGGGCAGAGCCGGAACCCCCCTTTGGCCGTGTTCACAGCGCTTCCTCCAGGACCCCTACTCCACCACCTTCGGCGGCTTCTCCCGTGTGACCAACTTCTTCCGGGGAGCGCTGCAGCCACACCCAGAGGGGGCCTCCCCCGACCTTCCTCCACCCCCCGATGACGAGCCCGAGCCTGGGTTCGAGGTCATCTCCTGTGTGAGTCTCAGGGGGACCCTGTTTTTGGCTGTCACCTTGGCAACTGGATCTAATTTTCTGCAATTACGGGGACGATACAGTAGCCACCCTCACCAGATTGCATGGGTGACTTCGAGGAGAATGTGTGTCGCCTGTCATTTTTGGGGAGGACCTTCCTGGCATGCAGGGAGACCCTGGCACTGACCCCGGGAAGGAGACGCTCCCCCCGAACGTTAACTGTCCATGGAGCCAAAAAGGGCCCCGAGCTGATGTGCAGGGGGCCGGGGCCGGGCGTGTGAGGCCCTGGGCTCACGTGCCTTGGGTCACGCAGGTGGAGCTGGGCCCGAGGCCGGCCGTGGAGCGGGCGCCCCCGGTCACAGAGGAGGAGTGGGCCCGCCACGTGGGCCCTGACGGCCGCCTGCAGCAGGTCCCCATGCTCAAGGCCCGGATCTTCTCCGGGGTAAGTTGCCGGTGGGTGGGAGGGTCGGGACAGGGGAGGGCTGGGTGGAGGCCCCTCTGAGCGGCGGCGCGCTCTCCCCCCCAGGGTCTGAGCCCTGGCCTGAGGCGCGAAGCGTGGAAGTTTCTCCTGGGGTACCTCAGCTGGGAGGGCTCCACCGAGGAGCACAAGGCCCACGTGCGCAAGAAAACGTGAGTGGGGGCGCCGGGGGGCGCAGTCGTTCAGGTGTCTGACTCTTGGTTTCAGTTCAGGTCGTGATCTCACGTTTCGTGGGTTCGAGCCCCACGTTAAGCTCTGTGCCTGCCTGCAATTCTCTCTCACACCCTCTCTCTCTGCCCTTCCCCTGCTGGCACGTTCAAAATAAATAAACTTTAAAAAAAAATGTGAATGAGAAGCTGTGGGCCCCCCCATCTCCCACCCCCCAGCCTCCCAAGTTGGACATCTTCCCCAGCATAGCATGGCCCCTGACACGTCACAGGGGCACAGACGCTCTCCAAGGGTCAGTCGGAGATGGCGGTGAGCAGGCAGGTTGGACTCCCGTGTCCATCACTGTTTCATTCCAAGACCATGACGTTGCCGCCGCCGCCCCCCTGTGGCGGCCTCCCCAACCCCGTGGGCCCAGGTCTCCTCCTTCCTGGTACATACCGTGACTTCACTGTGTGTCCTGGTCCCCGCCCTGGTCCCCTCTGTCCAGTGGGGATGACAGACTTTGAACAAAAGCCCGCAGAGCCGGGGGATGCCTGGCTGGCTCAGTCGGAAGATCGCACGACTCTTGATCTTGAGGTTGTGTGTTCGAGCCCCGCGTGGGGTGTAGCATTCACAAGGGTGTTTTATGTCGCGAGAGGTGTCAGAAGCGCGGGGACTGGGGCAAGGATGACCGGGTGGCCTGTTTCATGGCCCGCGTTCCCGTCTCCCTGCCCCTCAGGGATGAGTACTTCCGCATGAAGCTGCAGTGGAAATCCGTGAGCCCCGAGCAGGAGCGGAGGAACTCCCTGCTGCACGGCTACCGCAGCCTCGTCGGTGGGTCGTGGGGGCCGGGGCGGGGGCGGGGGGGTAGAGAGATGGGAAACAGCATGGAGAGGCCAGGGGAGACCCCCTGCCTCCCGGAGAAAAGGGATGAGGTTATCTGCAGTAGGGGAGCAGAGGAAGGGAGCCAGACTCCTTGGGTGAGGGGCACCCGCGGGGTTCTGGGCCGGCTGCTCACTGTGGGGTCTGCTCGGGCCTCGGTTCAGTGACCAGTGGGGGCTGGGCGGCACGAAGCAGGGCGCCCCACGCGAGAGCGTCCGAGACAGTTTCTGGAGCGACTCACCCCTGCCCGGGGTCTGCGGAAGGGCCAGCAGGGACGGGCCCCCACAGCCTGTTGCTCTTGCATCCCGCGCCCTGTCTCCGCAGAGAGAGACGTGAGCCGAACCGACAGGACCAACAAGTTCTACGAGGGTCCTGAGAACCCAGGGCTGGGCCTGCTGAATGACATCCTCCTCACCTACTGCATGTACCACTTCGACCTCGGTGCGCCGCCGCCCCGGGGGCGGCCGGGGGAGGGGGGGTTCGTGAGGGCCTAGGCCCAGCCCTGACCTCGTGTTCCCCCAGGCTACGTCCAGGGCATGAGTGACCTTCTCTCCCCGATCCTCTACGTCATTCAGAACGAGGTGGATGCCTTCTGGTGTTTCTGCGGCTTCATGGAGCTCGTGGTGAGGCCCAGGGCGGGCGTGGGCGACGGGCCCCTCCGGGGACGGGGACGGCTCCTCACGCGGCCCTCCCTCCTGCAGCACGGGAACTTTGAGGAGAGTCAGGAGACGATGAAGCGGCAGCTCGGGCAGCTGCTGCTGCTCCTGAGGGTGCTGGACCCGCCGCTCTGCGATTTCCTGGGTAGGCGACTCCCCGAGTAGGCGACTCAGCGGGCGGCAAGGGGTGGCGGGGCCGCAGACGGGGCCTCCGGGACATCTGCTTCTGATCCAAACAAGAGAAACGTCCCCGCATAACCCAGAACCCCAAATTGACACGTGAAGGCAGGATCACCCTTGGGAGCAACCGCCTTCCCCTCTACAGGCGCAGACGGGCGCCCGCCTCCTCCATGCCCCTTCCCGCAGATTGAGGAGCCTGGGCAGGGCTCCCAGCACTTCCTCCCTCCACCCGCCTTGAACCAGGGACTGCAGGCTGGGTCTCTGGGCTCCCAGCACTGGGCCTGCTTCGTTCTGGTCTTAAAGCCATTCTTTGTTGCTTGTTAGATTTAAAAACCGCAGGGCATCCCAACAAAGAAAGTCAAGGCTGCTGTGGATACTGTGGTTCTTTGTGAACGAGGGTGACCATGAGTTAAGCTCTTTATGGGCGTTTCCTCACTGAATTTAGGGCGGCCGTGGGGGAGGGCGATGCTGCTGGGATCGCTTCACCTGAGAGGAAGCAATCCGGAAAAGCACAGGCCACTTCCGGGTGCGCTAGGGGGACACGGGCTGCCCGACCGGGTGCTGTGTCTGCCTTCAGTGCATACAAGAACGGATCTCACCCGACCTGCTGGCTAAATCCCAAGAGGTGCAATTGTACTCAGGGCAAGAGATCGGTTCACGGCTTTTGAAATGTTTGTTCTTGTCCCTGCTTTTCTGGAAATTTTTACCAGCTGGTTTTTTGGTCAGCCGAGTACACGAGTGTCACAGAGAGTCTGTTTCCTCACGCCTCCACCGGCATTGGGTACTGATACCTTCTGGTTTTTTCCTTGAGTGCATCCTGCACCCCTTTTATGTGAAGGGGGAAAGCGGGACTGGCTCACCTCGTCTGGAGCCCGGAAGGCGGGATGTCCTGTGACACGGAGCATTCCTGGCTCACTGCTGAGGCCTTCCCATACGGGCATAAGCCATTTGCCTAGACTGGTGGAGATTGTGACGGCCGCCTAACTTCTCAGAGTCGAAGTCTGACCACCACGCACACTGTGAAAATTAGAACGGGGTTGGAATGGCTTTGGGGCTTGGTCTTTGCTGAGCACCTCCCCTCCCCACCACTGTCTTCCTCCAGACTCCCAGGACTCCGGCTCTCTCTGCTTCTGCTTCCGGTGGCTGCTCATCTGGTTCAAGAGGGAATTCCCCTTCCCGGATGTCCTTCGGCTGTGGGAGGTGGGCCACCCAGTTTGAGGAGGAGGGTGGACAGGAAGGAGAAATAGGTCAGCTATCCTGGGCCGGGAGGTGGGGGTAGGGGGGCTGGACAGACCTGGGTGGGACCTCAGGCAGAGGCTGGGCGGTGACTCCTCCCTCCCGCCCTCCTAGGTGCTGTGGACAGGGCTCCCTGGCCCCAATCTGCACCTGTTGGTGGCCTGTGCCATTCTGGACATGGAGCGGGACACCCTCATGCTTTCTGGCTTCGGGTCCAATGAGATCCTCAAGGTGAGGCCTTGGCTCCTCCCCAGTCCTCCCCCTCTCCCTGCCGGTGCTGACCTGCAGAAGCATTTCCTGAGGTCTGAACTCCATGGAGCCTGGCACTGTGCCCGTGCCACACCATGTCTTGGGGTAGAAGGCAGGAAGCACCGCTGGCTAAGCTGGGAGCACCATGGCCATGGCACCAGACTCTTTTTCCTACCCCATCCTATCCCTGGTTGCCAACAGCACCCTCACCACGGGGTGTGGCCAGCACATGAGGGGGGCCCTGCCCCTTCCCTATCACACCAGGCCTAGGGGTGGAGCTCAGAGCCCTCTTCTTTCACTGTGTCCCACGGCTGTCAGGCAGCCAGGGGCATGACCTCTCCTCTCCGCAGTCCGCCTTTCCTCCATCACATCCCCAGCACAGGCACAGGGCGGGCACTGGGGCGGGGGGTGGTTGAATGCTGGCAGGCGGGCCCGACCCACCCCTCCCCGCAGCACATCAACGAGCTGACCATGAAGCTGAGCGTGGAGGACGTGCTGACGCGCGCCGAAGCCCTGTACCGGCAGCTGACCGCCTGCCCGGTGAGCCCCCGCCCTCGCCCAACAGCCTTCCCACACAGCCCCCCCGCCCTGGCAAAGCCGCTGACTTCCGCTCCCACCCGCCAACCCTGCAGGAGCTGCCCCACAACGTGCAGGAGGTCTTGGGTCTGGTGCCACCCGCGGAGCCCCGCAGCCCCTCGCCTCCTGCCTCCCCATTGCCGCTGTCGCCCACCCGGGCCCCACCGGCCCCACCGCCCCCCGAGGACACAGCCCCGCAGCCTGACAGCAGCCTGGAGATCCTGCCGGAGGAGGAGGAAGAGGAGGAAGAGGAAAGCGTGAAGTCTTAACACTGCTGGGCCAGCCCCGCCCGGCACAAGCACTTTATCCAGCTCGCAGCGGCGGGGGCGGAAGTGTGCGAAGTGGGCGGGCCTCCCCAGCGAGCCACCCGCGGCTCCTGGATGAGCTGACCTCGTTAAACTGCCCCCTCTCGTGTCCCGCGGCCTCGTGTAGGTGAAGGAGGCTGCGGTCTTGGCGTGGACCGGAATGCGGAGGGGGTGGTGTCTTGTGGTTCCCTCGTGGCCTTGCTGCTGAGCCGATGCCTGATCGCGTGGTCCCGACCCAGCCAATGAGACGTCAGAAGAGGCCCCTGGGCGGGGCTCTTGGAGGCAGGGCTCCGTTGTTACCCGCCTGGATTCGGGGCTTTTGGAGGAATGAGGGGGAAGTGCTGGGGCATGGCCGCCACCAGGAGCTCTGAGGGGGCACATCCCGGACATAACCTAGATGGACAGGCCTGCAGAGCTGTTCACTCTAGGGACTCTGCCCACCAGCTTCTTGTTACGTGACAACAATAAACTCGTGTTTAACCCGCTGCCTGCCGGACTATTACTGGCATCAGGGCTCCTCTGGTGACAAGCCGGAGCGGGCACCGTGATTGCCATTTACCAGTGGCGCAAAGCAGTGTCCCTCTGGTCCCTTGTCTCTCCCTCCCTAAATGCTCCCTCCCCCCCTCCCCCCCCAGGAAGGAGCAGGACGGCTGCCGGGGCTTCCGAACAAGGCGCAGCTCCTTCCACCGAGAAGGCTAACGGCTCTCTCCATGCACATCTGGGAAGTGACTGAACCACACGGCTTTTTCCGAAAATACATTTTTTAATGCCTGGGTCTCTTGCTGGTGTGCAGGGCGGTCATCCTGGGCGGGGCCGGAGTGTGGGTGGCACCACCCTTTTGGAACTCGCACCGGGGACCGCTGGGCTCCGGGTGCAGGAGCCCCTTCCGGTTGTCGGCCAGCAGGGACCCCTCTCGGCTGTGGATCAACAAGGCGGCGCGCAGCGCCGACTTGACAGCAGTCTCCACCCAGCCGTGCGGGTAGGCCGTGTGCTCCCCGGCAAAGTAGACGCGGCCGTCGGGGGCTGCCCAGTCAAAGTCCTGCCCATCGTCCTGCCCGTCGTCACGCCAGAACGTCGGCGGCTGCACCACGAAGCCGCCGTGGCTGTGCGGGTCCTCGGCCCAGCGTTTGACGGTGCCGCTGCCGTCCCAGAGGCTGTGCGCGATCTGCCCGTGCAGCGCCGCCACGTCGTCGAGCGCCGCGCGCATCGCCTCGTCCTGGCTCAGGCCTGCGAAGGCGGCCGCCGCGTCCGACCACGTGTACGAAGCCAGCAGCAGCGCGCCCTCGCCCGGCGGCGGGTAGAATATCACGCGCGACGGGCGGACGGTGCTCGAGTGGCCGCCCTGGATGTGCTCGTCGTACCAGAAGGGCCGGCGGAAGCTCAGGTACACCTTGGTGGCCGGCACGTAGTGCAGCGCGCGCAGCGCCTCCTGCCGCCTGCGCGTCAGCGGCGGCGAGAAGGAAATGCGCTGTAGCGCCGGCCCGCTCGCGGTCAGCAGCACCACGTCGGCGGTCATGGCCTTCAGACCCCCGGCCCCGCGCGAGCTCCCGACGTGCACGCGCACATCGTGCGGCCCCTGCGTCAGCGCCACGACAGGCGCGTGCAGCAGCACTGGCCCGGACAGCGAGCTCAGCAACGCGCGAGGCAGCAGGTCCCAGCCGCCCACGATTCGGCTGTACCTGCGGGCAGGCGGGCGCGTCATCCGGGAGCTCGGGCACTGCCCGTCCCCGTGGGCTCCTCCCCGCGGGCCCCGCCCTGCGCACTTGCCGGGTCCCCTCGGATCTTGCCTCTCCTCGCAGGCCCCGCCCACTCCGTTACCGGCGATCGCCGGCACCTACTTGCCTTCTCCCCTCTAGCCCCGCCCATTCATCTCCCCCCCCCCCCCCCCCCCCCCCCCCCCCCCCCCCCCCCCCCCCCCCCCCCCCCCCCCCCCCCGACCTCGCCAGTCCCAGACATCTTCGGAGGACCGGGGAGCAGAGAACGCGCGATCCGGGAAAACGCGTCTCTTCTCTGAGCCATGCCTTTCTCCGGGAACATTCTTATGTTCCTCTGAAGGACCTGGGACCGGAGGGAGCCTGTGGCCAGTCCCGAGCTGCGCGTCCCTCCGCCCTCTCCCCTCCCCTGTGCTGCCCGCCTCCTCCCCGCCAGTCCTCCCCGCACTCCAACGCCAACGGCCCCGCCCACTCCGTTTCTCGCCCGTTTTGGCCCTCGTCGCCCCCCGCCCCGTCCACGGGCCCCGCCCCTCACCGGAGCCGGTCACTGAGGCAGCTGTGGGCCCTCAGGGCCTCGGCGAAGCTGAGATAGAAGAAACCGTCCTTGGACATCACGTCTCCCAGGAGCTGCACGGCCGCCTGGCTCAAGTTCCCCTCCCCGAGGAGGTATTCCTGGGGGACAGGTGCGGGCCCAGGTAAGGACCCAGGCAGGCTGCACCCACCTGCTCTGTCCCCGCTCCCATGGGGGTCCCTCCCAGGCTGAGCCTCCTGGTTCCCTGACATGACCATGAGCTTATTAGTATGGTTCTCCGAAGCTTAGCTGTCCAGATGAGGGAAGCAAGCCCAGAGAGAAGGCGTGTGCAGCCCTGGGGTCAGGCAGGGGGGCCGTGGCCTCTGGGATGCCTGCCTTCTGGCTCCAGGGCTCAAGCCCCATCGGAGCCCTCCTTGTTTGGGTTCTCAGACGGCGACGCCAAGGCCCCCACTCACCAGGAGGGTGTGCTTTTCAAACTTTTTCATTGCCTTTCTGCAGCCCAGTATCTTGACGTCTTTGAGGGCCTGTGGTGGAACAAGGGGACAGCGCTGAGCCCGAGGGGAGGGACTGCAGAGGCCGGATGTGGGGTCCACGCCTGGGTTCTCCTCCCGCACCTGCCCATGACCAGCCATTTACCATTCTTGTTCAAGCCGCCAGGCCCTTCCCCATGCTGTGCCCTCGGCCTCGCCCCTCACCCTGGGAAGTCTTCCCTAGTTGTTAATGCCCCTCGTCCCCGCCCCCTGCCCTCAGCCCACCCTGACAGCGTCACGCTCAGCCCTATTGGGTGTCGTTGGCCCCCACCTGTCCTAGGCTGCGAGGTGGTGCAGGCAGGGAGCGTGTCTGTTTCAGTCAATGCCATGTCCTGGTGCTTAGGGAACCTGCATCACTGTGGCCACAGACAGAAGCGGAGTCCCTTCTGCTCCCCCCCCCCACCAGCCCTGAGGGGGCTCCTCCCTGGACCGTCCCCTGCCCACAGCACTCCTGTGGCCCCTCGGTCACCATCTTTTATGGCAGCTGTGGTTCTGCAGCACTATGTACGGTGCCAAGGCCACGCTCGGGCCGCCCCGCCAGCTGCACCGCGCCGCTGAACACCTGCCCTGCCTTGGCTTTGCCTGATACACGAGCGGCCATCCTTTACTGCACTCTTCACGTCTGCCCCCTCCCTGCCCCCTCCCTGGGAGCCTCATGGCCCGCCTGACCTTAGCCCTCTTCTCTGTCCCCCTGGCCGCGCCCTCGGGGCAGAGGACTCCTCAAAGCATGTGCTCCTTCTCTCCCCCTCTCTTCGTTCACCTGGCACCTCCCTAGGCTCCCTGAACTGGTCCGTGCCAGGGCACGGAAATGGCCTGGACTCAGTGCCCACCCTGGTCCAGGAGGGAGACGGACAATTAGGAACTCCCAGAGGTGGCCGAGGCCGGCTCCTCCCTGAGGGCACAGGGAAGGCTTCCTGGAGGAGGAGACACAACCTGATTCTTGGGGGATAAGCAGGGTCCCCTGGGTGGGAAAGGGAAAAGGCTGCCAGGCGGCGCAGGAAGCAAAAGCAAGGGCCTCGGTGCAGGATGGTGAAGGGCATCGTGGGTAAGGAGGAGAGCAGGACGGGGGTGTCTGGCCCCTGTGAAGGCTTCGGAGGACAACAAACACTTTTCGGAGGAGAGAGGATGAGGTTAGGGGGGTGAGAGAAACCAGGCCACTCAGGCTTGCCCCTGGGGCTACGGTGCTGGGGAGCCATCGGAGGCCGTGAGCAGGGGCCGGAGCGGGGTGAGAAGCCTGAGCCAGGGCGGGGCCCGCGGGGACAGAGGGCCGGGAACACTGCAGGAGAGTCAGGGGGCAGGAAGGATGGGGCTGGGGACTGACTGGTGGTGGAAGGGGGAGGGAGGGAGCTAGGACAGCACCTGAGCAGTCTGCTCTGTGACTAGGGTGGAGGTGATGGGGACATTGGGAGATGGGGGAGCCCGGGAGCATGAGTGGGGTTAAGGGAAGATGCTGAGCTCAGTGGGAGCCAGAGGGGCCTGGGGTCTGGCCGGTGGGGGGGCACGGACAAATGTCTGGGCCCCCCAAGATGGATGGGGAAAACGTCAGGCTGCAGACCAAAGGTTAAGCCAAAGGCCTTCATAGACTCTGAGGCTGTCCGGACAGCGTGCGGGAAACGGGGGCCAGAGACAGAGGGCGGAGGGCTGTGGGGGACGGGCCGCAGGGCTGCCTACCTGGTTGAGACCCATCTGGTAGATTTCCTCGGGCGAGTGGCCCTTCTCCCCGGGGCGCAGCTTGTACCCCAGCTTCTCGGGCGCCCTCTCCACCACATAGTTGCGCAACTTCAGGTTGCTGACCTCTATCCACGTGTTCTCATCATACTGAGTGAATTTGGTCAGGTTGAGTCCCAGACTCTTGCAGAGCGCGTGGAGGATCCTGGAGGAGCCGGAAGAGGCTGGTGAGGGGTCGGGCGGGGCAGGGTTCGGGGCAGCCGGGGCCCCTCTCCCCAGGGAGGGTTTGGGGATGGGCCTGAGTCTGCAGGGGGGCTGGCGTCACCAGTGGGGGCATGACCGGAGCTGGGTCCGGGAACGAAATGGGAGCGAGGCTGGAAGGCTGAAGGTGTGCGGGTTCCGGATCGTGTTTGGAGCCAGAGCTGGCTTCCACTGGGGCCGCAGTGGGAATGGGGACAGAGCCTGGGTTGGGTCGGGGCTTGTGATGAGGAAGAGATGAGGTTGGGGGAGGCAGAACTGGAGCTCTGGCTGGCCACGGAGATCTGAGCACCTCAGGGGCACAGAGGAGGGGCTGGGGGAGGCCTCGCCTGGCCAGGCCTCACCTGTGCGAGCTGGGCATGCGCATGGCTCCCAGCTCCCCAATCCAGCCTGTCTTCCGGTCCCGGTAGGTGAGGATGCGGCCTCCAATCCTGTTGTCTGCTTCCAGGATGGTGACCTGAGGGATGGGGGTGGGGAGCACCAAGCAGGGCCCTTCAGCTCCTCCCACTGACCCCCATCCCCACAGCAGCCCAGACCTAGACTAGAGAAGGACCCCCTTCTTCATGGAGAAGCCGGAGGAGCTGGTGGGAGAACAGATGTCCTGGCAAGCGCGTACAACAGGGCAGTTTCCTGCTTACAGCTGGAAGACTGCAAGCCGGATTGCAGAGGGACTTCCCAGCTCGGGGAGTGGTGGGGTGTGGGGGGATTTCTTCCCTGCCCAGAAGTCCTGGCCCAGCCCATTCTCCTTCTTGGGCTTTCAGTGAGAGGGGCAGTGGTTAGACCTCAGGCGGTTCTCCTTGAATGGAGTTTCCATGGCCACCGACACAAATCCCCCCCACCCCGCCCCCGCAGATTGGAGGACATTCAGAGGGACTTCCCTCAGGAATGAGAGACTGTGGGGCAGGCGAAGTCCAAGGTCTCTCAGCCTCCCTGCCGGTTTCGTCCCCAGACCAAGGGGGAGAGCACCGCTCCTCTTCCCCACCTCCTACCAGCCCCTCAGCTGGCATGTGGCCAGGCCCCCTGCAGCAGGAAGGACTCCAGGTAGACTGCAAGCAGCACTTCTCACCTTGTGTCCGGCATCGCTGAGCACCTTGGCAGCTACCAGCCCAGCCACACCAGCACCAACCACAATCACCCGCTGGGGCTTTGAGGTCCGATTGAGGCCCAAGTTCACAACGTTGAGCAGGTCCTCATAGTCAGGATCACGCATACATTTCTCAAAGGGATCTTGGCCATGGGAAGTCTTCCAGTCCAGGGAGGCCACCAGGCTGACGAAGATGGAGCCCAGGACGAGGAGGTACCGGGCTGGAGGGAGGAGGATGGGGTCAGTGGGCAGGTCAGTAGGTGAGTGTGGGGAGGAGGGAGGGCTCTGTCCTCCCAGCCCTGTGCCCCCTCTCCTGCTTACTTACCCGACCAGGCCATAACTCTCGGTGGGAGATGGTGTCTAGTTTGGAGGGGAAGCAAGGGCCACTGTGACAGGGGCCTGGGTCCCACCCCAGGCCCCTCCCTATGGCCACCTGTCTCTCCAGGGCCTCCATGTACCTCTTCTGGCAGTCACCTGTTCTGGGCTCACCTATCTGCCTCCCTGACCCCGTCCTTGGCCTCCTCGTCTTTCTCTTCTCTGTTCCCCTCTCCTCTGCCCCGTCTCCCCGTGTCTATTTCTGTGGACCCAGTTTCCTGGCAGCCTCCCCTCTACCTTGGGCTCTCCGTGGAAGGAGCACCACCTCTCTCTCCCGTTGTTTCCAATGGTCTGCCCTGGCCGCTTCTTGGTCCTTAAACAATGAACCGAGCCCCGCCCTCCCCTCCCTTTGAGAAATCTGCGGTGGGGGAAATGAAACTACTTTCCTTGGGTGTAGGGTCAGGTTCTTAGAATATAGTTGAGGCTGGAGGGGGTGGGCGTTGGGGAAAGGGGGTTGAGAGGAAGCAAATCAGTCTATTTTCTTCCTCTTGCCCCAAATAGTTCTGGGGCGTTGGAAGGCCGGAAATAAACGCTTAGGTAGCCATGCTAAGGGTGCCTGGTCTCAGGGTCCCTGTGTCTGCCCTCCTCTGTGCTCTCTCTGCCTCCTTAATTCCTGGGGCAGGGGTAGGGGGGGCGGGGCACGTGGTGGTCTGGCCTTGGGGCTGCACATTCCCTGTAATAGCCTCTGAGTCTGTTCCTGTGTCTAGTTGTCACTGTGCCCTGAAGGGCCCTCGCTGGCTCCAGTCCCCTCCCACATGGCTCCTCTGAGCCTCAGTCTCCCCCTCCGTGAAATGGACGCAGTAGTGGGACTTGCAGGCAATGGCACAGTGGTCAGAGGCATGGGCTCAGGGCCAGCCTGCCCTGGGCCTGGGCCTGGTGCCTGCCTGTGTGGTTCTGGTCTCCAGACGTCAAGTGCGGGCTGTGAATCCAGGCCAGGCCTTGTGCTCCTTAGGGCAGTTCCGGCTGCTGTCACTGGGGGGGTGGGGGGGGGATGTGCTGACAGGGATTCAGGGAATGCCCCCCCCCTGCTCGCCAGCCCTGTACAAGCCACAGCCCAGGATGAGTGCTCACCCTTCCCATCCCTGTGCTGAGAACGAGCGTGGCTCTCAGCTCGGGCTAGGGTGCTGGGGGCACCTCGGCAAAAAGGCCACTGGACCTTCCTCCTTAGCCTCCTCCACCTGTCTGTGGGGTGCTTTTCCCTGAGGGGGCAGGCAGTGAGAACAAGATGACCCGCCCCAAGGGGTCCCCACTCGTGGCAGCAGGGGTCCCTCCGCTTTTGGGGCTTTAGCTAAGGGGACACGTGGTAGTGCCCCGAAGTGGGTGGAGGTAGAGAGGCAACTTCAGGGGCTTTTCTTGCAGCAGGAGGAGAGGGCTCCAGGGAGCTGGTGGCAGATCCTCTCCAGCCACGAGATGGGAAAACCCAAGCAGCATATCACAGAGGGATGTGGTTTGATGGAGAGTGGGCGCTGGAGGGGTATATCTGAGTGAGTCAGAAAACATATGATGCAGGGGCCTGGAAAGAAACACCATCAGCTGGACAGAGCCGTGGGCCTTGGGGCTGAATGCCAAGAAGCCAAAGGGCGCGGTCAGCAGAAAAGGCGGAGCCGGTCCCCGTGGTGAGCACCCTGAGCACCCACTGCGGCCGTCCGGGGCTCTGTGCTGTGCACCACTGTGGGCCTCACAGCGCTGCTCTGGGCGGAGGGGAGTCTGGCGGATGGAGAGGGGGCTGGCAGAGGCCCCAGGACTCCCCACGACCTCGGCATGGGCAGGCCTTCCTGTCACAGAGCCTGCCTGCTTCCTGCTAGGGCCGGGCCTGCTCCATCTTGCTACCCATAAAATGACTGTGGGTGTTTAGGACCACGTGTTTACTCCAGGCACAATTCTGACAGGGTGGGTTTAGCTGTCCCCATTTTACAGTGGAGAAAACTGAGGCCCGGAGAAGTCACCAGCTGAGAAGCAGCAGAACCTGCATGTGATCCCAGCAGCCTGGCTCCAGGCCCGTGTCCTTAAGCACTTTTTTCCTCAGCAGGAGCTCAGGCTTGTGAACTGGGGGTAGGGGTGGGGGCAGGGCAGGGTCTCTGCCTCGGGGCCAATCTGTGCATCGTAGGATGAGCAGCCTCACTGGCCTTTACCCTCTGGATGCCAGCAGCGCTTGCCTCTCAAGGTGTGACAGAAGACCAGATACGGCGCAGGACAGAGACCCGGGTACGGCGGCGGCAAGGGAAATCCTGGCGGCCACACAGATGTGCAGGGGACAGGGCTGGCGCCTACATATATTAACTTTCTCAGAGTCAGTTCCAAGACCACGAGGGGTTGCTACTAGAACTTTCCCCGAGTCTCCAAGGAGGGCAGGACGTTGCCCAGGGTATGTCCAGGGTCCCAGGTGGAAGTGGGGGCTCCAGATCTGGATCGGGGAGGGGTGCAGAGAGCAGAGCACAGACTTACCTGAGGCCCTCGATGATCTGTGGCCTGACTCCTGGACAGAGTCCCCCTTCCCCCCGGGCCCTCCTGCCCCTCCTTCCCCTGTTTCCAGAATCCCTGGGCCCCATGGGGGGGGCACTCACTGCACAGCTGGCTCTGGGGGGCTCTCTCAGTGCCCATGGCCTTTCCGGTTAGCCTGGGACAGAAGTCATCATCAGGCGTGTGCGGAGATGGCGTGAACGATGGTGGCTTTGTCCCAATTCCTGTCAGACCGAAGGTGCCAGGGTCCTGATGTGAAGTCAGAGCGGTCGGGAGGCTGCGAGGGCCGGTCCTCCCTTCTCAAACGCTTTCCATTACGGAAATTTCAAACATATGTAACAACAGAGACTAGGATGCCGAACCCAAGTGCATCCGTCACCCCCTGGTCCGTCTTGTTTCATTTTCTCCTTCCCCCATCGGATTATTTTACAGCAAATCCCAGACATTTTCTTATGTGGTAGGTAAATACTTGAGGATGTTTCTTGAAAATAGGGGTCTGAAAACTTTTCCTGTAAATATTTGGGGCTATTTTGACGGAGACACTCTGCCACACCTGTTCGTTTCTGCCCACCAGGGAGCCACCGCACGTATAAATGAATCGCTTGTGGCTCTGTTCCAATAAACATTTATTTACAAAATCAGGAAGTGGAGCTGTAGTTTGCCAACCAACTTCTGCTCTAAAAATGTATGAACTCATTTGCTCTAAACGAAATAAAACGAAACTACAAGGGTGCCTGGGTGGCGCAGTCCGTTAAATATCCATCCGACTCTTGGTTTTGGTTCAAGTCACGATCTCACCATTCATGAGTGTGAGCCCTGCATTGGTCTCCGCACGGACATTATGGACCCTGCTTGGGATTCTCTCCCCCTCTCTCTGCCCCTCCCCCTACTGTGCTCTCTCTCAAAATAAAGAAATAATAAAAGAAAACCTACAATGCCATTATCACATTTAAAAATGGAATTAAAGGGGCGCCTGGGTGGCTCAGTCAGTTAAGCGTCCAACTTTGGCTCAAGTCATGATCTCACAGTTTCGTGGGTTCGAGCCCTGCATCAAGCTCTATGCTTACAGTGAGGAGACTGCTTAGGATTCTCTCTCTCAACCCCTCCCCGACTGATGCTGTCTCTCTCTCTCTCTCTCTCTCTCTCAACATAAACCTAAAAAAAATGAATAAAAACGGGACTAATCCAAAGTCTACATTTCCCCGATTGTCTCAAAAAATTAACAGTTGGTTTGAATCAAAATTCAAGTGAGGGCACACTTTGCAGGTCAGTGATGCTGAGGGTGTTTGTCCATGAGCAAGTGTTACTTTTCAGGTTGGTGGATTTGGCGTCTGTGTCCTTAGAAACAAGGGGTTTAACGTGACTCCACAGCCTCACACTAGGCCTGAGCCTGGCGGAGGAGCACCCCAGGTCTGGTTTCTGCCACGAGGAACTCTTTGGAGGCCATGGGGTTGAGCCAGGACAGCGTCTGGACGAGCGTGTGTGTGTGTGTGTGTGTGTGTGTGCGCACCCAGGCGAGGAGTCATTGGCATCTGAGGTGATTGGTGCCGATGTGCGAGTGCTTTAGGGCAGGCACCAGGTCAGTGCAGGCGAGGTAAGCCCGGCTGGGGGCTGGCTGGTGTCCAGAGCCCCCCTGGCCTCTGCACCTGAGGGATTTTGTTCCTGAAGTTCTGCAGAAAACCGCTGCCCTGAATCTGAGCACAGATTTTTCAAGCACCCAAGGAATTTCAAGGTTGAATGAGCACTGGGGAGCAGCCGCGAGCAGGGGCTGGCTCATCCCAGCACACGAGAGCAGACGGTTTCATGTTCAGGATCTTCTTCTTGGTTTGGTTTTGCAAGCCAGTCTTCAAAAAATATATATATATATATTTCTAATCAATCTCATTAAGAGCAAATTTAAATACTCAAAGCTCGTCATTTCCCAATGATCTGATTGCATTTTTCTATTCTGTATATTCTTGAGGTGAATTCACTCCATCTAGATGGTGCATGTCGATTTCCCAAATTCATGCAGTGACTTCACTTTGGTAGCTTGAAATCCGCAGCGGCGGGAGGGTTTACACCACGGTGATCAGGGTGCGCTACCGTGAGGCCCCCCGCCCCCTCCCGCCCCGGAGAGCCGGCGGCTCCACATTCACCAGCACACCACTGCTTGGGGATCCTTAGCTTCAACCTCCCCTCGGAGACGGAGGGTGCTGCTCGGGACACCCGATCCTTCTGATGCCAAGCTGTGCCTGACAGGAGGAGGCATAAACCCGGAGATGGGACTGGGCCATAGAGAGGCAGTCATTTGAAAGGGTTTCTCTGAGGTTAGCAGAAAGCCATAGCCATGAACCTAACTGCCACTCTCACCCCTGAACTGGGAGAAGAAACGCAGGAATGGCTTACTGAGAGATTCACCTTCTTAAGAGCCTCGGATTCCAAATTTAGTCACCACACTGGCTGTCTTCATATTAATTAATGAAGAGGAACTAAAGCAGAGGCCATTTGTCTGGACTGGCAAAGCAGCACATCTGTGTTTTCTTCCTGGAAAGGGAAACTGAAATTACAACGAAGCCATCCTCTGCGGGGTGACACCCGGTCAGCTGCTGAATCTGTTGCAATCTCGGGGATCCCTCCCTGGCTCCCTGAGGAAGCCTTTTGGGGCCGCTTTCCCGTGGCACCAGAGTCCTGTAGCCAGCCCTCCCACATGGCCATCGTCCTGCTTTAGAATTGTATTTCAGAGTGGAGTGCCCAAGGTCCTTTGGGGCACAGGAAGAAAAGAGATGAAACTTCAATGTTTTCATTAAAAAAAAAATATAGCTCTGGGGAGCCCGGGTGGCTCAGTCAGTTAAGCGTCTTAACTTCAGCTAAGGGACTGATCTCACGGTTCATGAGTTTGAGCCCCACATCGGGCTCTGGACTGACAGCTTGGAAGTCTCCCCCTCTCTCTGCCCCTCCTCCCCTTGTGCTCTCTCTCGCTCTCAGAACTAGGGGCGCCTGAATGGCTCAGACAGTTGGGTGTCCGACTTCGGCTCAGGTCATGATCTCATGGTTCGTGGGTTCGAGCCCTGTGTCAGGCTCTGACAGCTCAGAGCCTGGAGCCTGCTTTAGATTCTGTGTTTTCCTCTCTCTCTGAGCCCCCCACCCCCCATAAACATTAAAAAAAAAACCAAAATAAAAAATAAAAAATACAGTTCTACGAAAGCAATTATGCTTTACTAACGTTTAATCTGCAAAAGAGGCAAATGACATGCATTGGAAATGCAAGCCCAAGGGATGCTTTTGCACAACTGGCAGGCTGGCACCTGCCGGCAGCCTCCACGGTGGCAGAAACACTGGTCCATTTTTGTGACCTCAAGGCCAGGCCAGTCCAAAATGGGTGTCTGAATAAACGTGAATAAAATACAAACTACTTTCTTTCTAGGGGGACCTGAGGCTGGCCCAGCCTCCTCCCTTCAGGGGGAGGGGTTAGATATGGGTCACAGGAGGCTCTGATTGTGGCCACCTTGCAGGAGAGTGGTGGGGAGCTTTTAGAGTGAATCAAGTGGCTTAGTCTCGGGGCTCCCTCCTCCCTCTTCTGCGGCTTTTGCAAGACACCTGTTCTGGAAGCCAAAGATGGTGAAATGAATGACTTATGGTCAGGACTCTGGGCAACTGGACCACAGGCCTCCAGGAACAAGCTTTGGGCATTCCTTAGCAAAAACCTGGCTGAGCGAGGCAGAGGCTGGAGGGATGGACTCCACCCCGCAGCAGGAGAGAGCTGGGGACAGGCAGAATGCCAGGCCAGCATCTGGAAATGACCCGATACAAATCCACATCCAGCTCTACCTGCTTCCCACCCTCCAGCCAGCCCCAGGGAGGGGACAGGGACGCTGCCCACAGCACCCGCCACTGTGGAGCCACCAGTGTAGGGATGATGGCAAAGGACTTGACATTTCTGTGTATCTGAGATATAACCTAGACCTCGCCCGTGTGCACACTCTGCCGTCGGCACCAGAGGAACCTGTGCGTCTCGGCACAGATGCGCGCCTGAACGGTTGTCCAGTTCTGCCACTCTCTGGACAAACGGCACCCCGCTTCACTCAGTCTTCTGGAACCCGCTCTTTCTACCCAGTCTTCTAAGTTACACACGTCAATGGCTCTTTTTTTGTTCCACGACAAATTTTATTTAGGAAAAGCAACATAGAATCATAGGTATTTCAGACAGTGCAGCAAGCGTACAGACAAAGACACACGACACGTGGGCCACAGCCGGCCGGCTTCTGTTCTGGACGCCGTGGATCTCGCTGTGACGAGCTAGGTTTGCTTTAGCGCTGGTCAAGTTCAGAACCAAGTCTGCGGCCACCTCTAGCCCCGTGGCCATGTCAGCAGGCGTTTGGTGGATGAAGATCTGCTGCCGTTTTCCGCTGTTCATTCATTCGAAACCGTGAGGGATGGTGCTAAGGTCACAAAAGGGAACCAGAAACACTCCTCGCCCACAGGGGCTCACACTCTAATGGTGAGGCAGCCAAGTCAACGGCTGGCACAAGATCGTGTGGACAAGGTGCGAGCTCACTGTGATGCAGGGACCACAGGACAGCCATCTGACCCAAGAGGGCTTCCTGGAGAAGGGGGCCTAAGATAAGGAGACCTGGACGATCAGGAGGCGTGTCAGCCAGAACAAGTGAAGACCTTGTCGAGTCTTGCTCGAGTCTGACCCTTTCCTGACACCTCATGTAAGTCCCTCATCTGAGCTGTCCTCCTCCTTTGAAATTCCACATCCCACGGTCGGTTCTATTCACAAACCACTGCTCTGTGCTGGCGGTGGGTTTCCACACGCACACGCCTTATACCCGGATGCTGTCTCCTCCAGGATGGAGGCTTGTCACTGCACCTATGACCATGTGCTGAACCCGTGGCCGCTCAGCGGACCCCCGCTGGGAGACGGACGGTGTCCGGGCAGACCGGCACTGCTCCAGCACCTGGCTGGGGCAAGCAGGAAGGGGAGGGCGGCTGCTGTAGGTAACGGGTCTGGGCTACGCCAAAGATACACAAAAGAAACCACACCCCAGAGGCTGCTGTCTGGACCTGGGTGCTCAGAATACTTCTCTTTTTACAATGCAAAACATCACGCCAGAGGACTGTTCTCAACAGCATAGTTGTTTGAAAGAAAGGAACCAACAAGTATTCATTGCGACCAAATGCCAGACAATAACCGCGCAACCCCCACTGCTCCCAGCACCCTCGGGACCCACGGCCCGGACGCCGGCCGGCAGCTCAGTCGAATGTGATCCGGAAGCTGCGCTCCTGCTCCTTGCGGCGCCCCTCGCACACCTTGGTCACCTCCTCCACCTTCCTCTGCAGCAGGGCCGAGTTCTGGTCGATCCACTGCAGCGAGTCCATGTGCGCGTTGAGGATCTTGCAGATCTGCTGCAGGGGGTCGCTGGTGTCGGCGGGGCCCCCGGACGTGTTCAGGTGCTCGATGATGTCCTTGAGGTCCTGCGCCATGCGCTTCAGCTGCGCGTCGATGTTCTCAGCCAGCTTGTAGGTCTTCTCGCGCTCCTCGTCAGCGTGCTGCAGGTACACCGCCCCGCTCTGCTCCTTGACCGACTCCTCCAGCGGGCTCAGCAGGTCCTCCAGCTCCTTCTGCTGAGACAGGATGAAGTCGAGCTCTTGGTCCAGCCTCTTCTGGTCCAGCTTCACTTTCTCCACCTCGCGGTGGAGGGTGGTGATCTTCTCCCCGTTCTCGATGAGCGTGCGGTCCCAGGCGTTGACCTGGGTGGCCTGCTGCAGGAAGTGGCGCTCCTGGTCCTCCAGCTCCAGGCTCCACTTGTTGATCAGACTCTCCAGCTGGGCGTAGGTCATCGCGGGACCGGCGGCCGCCCCGGTGGCTGTGCTGCAGCCAGGTGGCGCGGCCGTGGCCGCCGGTGCGTTGCCGGTGATCCCGGCCGGCACCAGTGGCTTCAGGTTCAAGGTAAAGCCAGTGGTGGCAGCGGCCGCGGTGGTGGCGACCGCGGTGGTGGCAGTGGCGGTGGCTGCCGTTGTGGAGGAGGCAGAGGCCACCCCGGGGGCCTTTAAGCTGAAACCCAGGGTCCCGGCCCCGGTAGCCGCGGCTGTGGTTGACGGGGTACAGAGGGAAAGGCTGGTGGCAGTGGAGGCAGCTGGGGTGGTCACCAAGGAAGCGAACGGCGTGGGCCCAGCACTGGTGGCGGCAGGCGCAGGAGCGGCTGGCTGTGTGGCTCCCGCTCCGGTGGCCGCTGGGGCGGCGGGAGTGAAGGGCAGTCCGCCAAGTGCCGTGGGCTGGGCCAAGCTCCCCATCGAGCCAATACTGAAACCGGAGGTCCCGCTCTGGGATGTGCTTCCGCCCGTGAAGGAGAACCCCCCCGGTGTGGTGGTCGGAGCGGCAGAGGTGGTGGTGGAGCCGAACACAAAGCCGGTGGGCGCTGTGCTCTGGCTGGAGGTGACAGTGCCCGAGACGGCGTTGGTGAGGGTGCTGCCGCCGAGCCCGAAGCCGCTGGGGTTAGCGGTGGCTGGAGGGGCAGCCGTGCTGCTCAGGTTTAGCTTCGGGGTGCTGATCCCCAAGGAGAAGCCCCCCGTTCCTCCCGTAGCAGGAGTTGTGGTTCCAAAACCGAATCCTGGGGTCTGTGTTGCCGGAGCTTGGGTGGTGAGCGAGAACAGGCCGGTGGAGGGGGTGCTGGCAGCCGGCTGGGAGGGAGTCCCAAAATTAAAGCCTCCAGTGGCGGGCGTAGAGAAGGAGAAGCCGGTAGCAGGCGTGGTCGTTGCCGTCTTTGCAGTGCCGAACGTGAACCCGCCTGTGGGGGCCCCGGTGCCTCCAAAATTAAAACCGCTCATGGCTCCAGACTCCGGTGGCAGCAGCTACTCTGGCTCCCAAAGCAAATCCGCCGGTGTCTGCAACCTTGGGAAGATTTTCAAAGTACAGCAAGTCACATGACAGATGGCAGTTTGAGAAAGCAACCTCAGTGGCGCGCTGGAGTGTCTGGAGGGTGGTGGTGGGACTTTGGATAATTAGAATATGAGCTCACCACCCTGCTCCCTGCTCCCGCCTAGACAGACCCAGTTAAACTAGCAAAGAAAGACTTGGAAGCGTGAGGCCATGTGGCCGGGGGTCAGGTGCTGGGGGCTCGGGACACGCGCAGCCAGCTTTGGCACAAGCAGGAGCGTCTGCTGCCACAGAAGAGACGGCTGAGAGCGCGCACCGTGGTGGACCTCAGTCCCGGAGGAGGGTGAAGTCAAGGGGCTTCTGGCGAGGGGCACAGAAGCACACGAAGTAACCCCTGCAGGCCCGGCTCCCCAGGGTTCCATGCCGACCACAGCTGAGAGGTGTGGGCGGTGGGCTGGGCTGGCCGAGTGCCAGGCCGACTGCCCTTCTGGACTCACAGAAAGGGCCCAGAAAGGCGAGCCGTACAGCAGGGGCTGCGGGTGCCCAGGGCCCCACTGAGCACACCCCTGGCCCCCTTCTAACTCCGGGGTGACCGGGAGACCCAAGTTGGCTAACTCAGACCTCCCCTGGGACTTCTCTCCAGGCACTCAGGAGGTGGCCCTCACCTGCAGGTGCAGGCACAGAGGAGGTGCACGTGGGGCACGCCCCCCTCCAGTCATCTGCAGCTGAGCTGCCGCCAGAGAGAGTGACAGAGTGGGGAGAGGGAGAAAGTGATCACATGCCCAGAGGACCCCCACAACTCAGGCCCCAGCCCGTCCTCCTTGGAAGCTCCATGAGCCAGCACAACCCTGTTCAGTCCACACCAACTATATATCCAGAATTTCTGCCTGCCACCTGCCAGCGGGAGCAGGGGCTGCTCACACTCACACTCACCAGTACCAGGACACAGGGATTCTGTCCTCGAGTTTGAGGTGAGGGAAGTGGGACTCAGAGGGCTGCGGAGATTTGCCCAGGATCACCTGGCCGGGAGAGGCGGGGCCAGCAGCTGCCCCCAGGCCCGGGCCTGCTCACTGGTCCCACATGGGGACCGGTCACAGGTACCGCCTGCACCCCGCACAAGTTTTCGGCGTAAGGGAAGAGCTGCAGGACACCTAGTGACAGACTAACGATACGCATGAGATGCGGGAAGTGCCAACAAGAGGACCAGGGCAGAACGCACACCACTCGTGCAGTGTGATCTCAGCTGTGGAAAACACAACTTTCGAGGAGGGCAGGAAGGGCTAAATGGCTGATGGGCATTGAGGCGGGCACTTGTCAGGATGAGCACCGGGTGTTACATGTAAGTGACGAGTCACTAAATTCTCCTGAAACCAATGTTACACCACATGTTAACTGAACTAGAGTTTAGGTAAAAAAGTTGAGGGGCGCCTGGGTGGCTCAGTCTGCTGAGCGTCCAACTTCGGCTCCTGAGTTGTAGCCCCGCCTCGGGCTCTGTGCTGACAGCTGGAGCCTGGAGCCTGCTTTGGATTCTGTGTCTCTTTCTCTCTCTCAAAATAAACAAACATTAAAAAATTTTTTAAATAAAAATTTGGAAGAAAAGAAAAAAGGAGCACGGGAAGGAGACACCCCGATGTGGACGAGGCCCATCTCTGGGCGGTGGGACTTCCGACGTTGCAGCAGCTTCCAAGCGTCTGTCCTGTCCACACAGCGGAGGGGCACAGGCTACAAGCCTGGTGTTTCAAAGAGGCTCAGATTGTAAGGTGTGGACTCAGCGTGAGGAGCCAGCGAACTTTCGCAGCCAGGTTTTAAAATCACAACTCAAAGAGGGTAGATCTAGCTAGTGAATTAAACAAGGCTCCCCTCGGCTGGGCTGGCCCTGCCAGCCTCCCCAGCCAGCCTCGAAGGTGACAGGTGAGGTGACAGGTGACGGGGTGGGGTGGGGGCGGGGCCAGGCCAGCTGGCCCTGCAGGTGGTGGGGGCCCTCCCCAGCTTCCAGGGGAGTCGGTGCGGTGAGGGAAGCGCTATCAGCCAAGTGTCCCCCTGAAGGCGCGCACACCCTAATCCCTGGAGCCCGGGAAGATGCTGCTGTGTGCGGCAAAAGGAATGTTCTGATGTGATTAAATTAAGGGTTTTGCGACACAGTGATTATTTCTAGAGCAGATGATGGGCCCTGAACCTGATCCAGTGCCCTTTTACAGTGGAGGCAGAGGGAGATGTAACTGGGCAGGAGGAGAAGGCGACGGAAGAGAGAGGAAGTAACCCGAGCTGGGGACCACACAGGCCTCTGGAAGCCAGAAAAAGCAAGGTGATGGGTTCTTCTCCAGAAGCTCCCACAGGAGCAGCCCTGCAGACACCCTAATCTGAGCCTCTGTGAGGCTGAATTCAGACTTCCGATCTCCTGAACTGTATGAAAATATACCTGTGTCACTTTAAGCCACGAAGCTGCTGCTGATCTGTGAGAGCAGCCGGGGAAAAGAACACAGTTGGGAAGGAGAAAATATCTGACAGACGTGAGGTGGGACCTGGTGGCTCCCTAGGGTTCCGGCTTCAAACAAGGGACAGCAAACCTCTCAGACTCAGTTCCCTCATCAGGAAAAGTGGGGCGGCAGCTCCTGGGCCGAAGCGAGGCCGGCATCGGCGAGGGCGCTCGGCATCGCTGCAGCCACGCGCCCGGGAAGCTTACTTCGGGGACAGCCTCCGGAGGCTGGTGAGGAAAGAAGAGGAGGCGCCCAGGAGGGGCTGCGAACACTCAGCTGCAACGAAGTTCTCCTGAATGAAACACGGGGGTTGTGGCTAACCTCAAGTTTAACAGGAATTCAAGCTCTGCTGCCACGAGACGGGGGCCCCGGGGGGATTTCCCGGCACCAGGCGTGCCCAGCCAGACCCTCCGCTAACTTCACAACCATCGTCCCCCGGCACGGACGAAAAAAGAGAGGCTCAGGTGCAAGTAACTTGTCGACGCTTATCCCACAGTGGGCCCTGAACCCTGGCCTCGGGCTGTAAACCCCTCTGCGGTTCTACCCTGGCACACAGGCGCAGCGGGTCACAGCCAAGCAGCCTGCCGTGGCCACAGCCGCTGCTCTGCACCCCAGCCTCCACCCAACACTGCGTTTCTCACTTTCCCTTCGTCTACAACAGCAGACGGAGCTCAGTGGCAAGACCGCTCCCTGTCTTCTCCGGACAGACAAGACCTGGGTTTGAACTATGCCTCTGCTACTAGCGCGGGGCCTGGGCCAAGTCGCTAGGGAGCCTCTCTCTGCCTCAGCGCCTCCTCCTGTAATGACAAGAACAATCGCCTCCCGCCGTCAAGAATGAGGTCAAGCCGAGAAGCTGAGCACCGGCCCAGGGAAGGCACCCACAAATCGGGTCTCCTTTCCCCTCTCCCTCTTCGGGACCAGTTCTGCTTCTGCAAGCGTCCTCAGGGCTCCTCTCGTGGCCTGGGTCTGAGGGGACCTGCGGTGGCTGCCCCGCCCCGACACCCACCGCACCCCGCCTTCCTGGCAGAGCCTGACGTCCCGGCTCCTCCTCCGCACAGACACGCGCCTCTAGGGAGATGACCTTGGCTGGCTGCCGTCAGCACCTCCGGGGGCAGGTTCCCGGGGCTGGCTGTGCCATTTGTAACCCCTGGGAGGGGTTCCCAGGAAAGGCTCCTTTCCTGCCACCACGGCAATGCCCCCCGCACCAGACCCCTTGTTGGGGAGAGCACACCTCCTCACTCAGGTGCCCCATCAGGCCGGGTTCGCGCACCGTTACGGGCGGCCAAGAGCATCCCGACAGCTCCACCTACGTGTCTCCCTTCTCAAGACCTGAGCCCACAGAGCTGCTATGAATAAGCTGTAGCTAAATTTTTCCACCAGAGCATTTATAAAAAGCTCTCTGTGGCTATTAAAAAACTAAAAGAAAAAATCTTCTGTGAGGGCCTTTGTGGTTTCCTGGTTCACCATTTACTAAATGGTGCACGTGTTTCTGAAGCTGCAGGTGCCACGGCAGACCCCGCCTCAGCCCTGTGCTGTGCACTTGAGAGGTGTTATTGCTCACTTGCTCTTGAAAGCAGGTCCCTTTTCTAAGCCAGGAGAGTGAGGCCCAGAGAGGGTACTTAAGCCACGGTCCTTGCCCTTGAGGTAGCCCTTGAGGTAGTTGAGACATGGCAAACGTGAACTTCAGTACCAGGGCACCTGGTGGGGACAGGACAGGGTCACATGTAGGAAAAAGGACAGCCCTTACGCTGGCCCGGGTTCCGGGGAGCACCTTCCTGGAGCTGAGTGTGGAGGGGAGATGTGAGATCAGGGCCTGGCGGGGGGAAGGGCCTGAAGCCACAGGCGCGTCTCCGGTCTCCAGGGCACTAAGTGACTTGGGGTGGCCATGCAGCCGGCGAAGCGTGTGTCTGTGCAGGCAGGGAAGGGCGGACTTGGCAGGCCTGGATTAGCCCGACCCTGCAAATTTCAAAGACTGTCCCTTGTCTGGTTCCTGGGAGATGACCTCTGAGCCTTTGGAGCACCCTGCCGGCCTGACCTCCGCAGAGGCCAGAGACCAAGGAACGAAGACAGTCACACAGCTGCTCTCGGCCTCCGTGACAATCCTGGCGCCAAGGCTCAGGTGAGCTTCCCTGGAGGGCGAGACTCCACCGGGAGAGACTGGAAGCTCACACCCGGTCCCTCCCAGGCTCCGCCCTGCGCACCTCTGACCTTTGTTGATTCTCGTCTCTCCCCTTTCGCTGTGACCATGAATGTAACAGCTCTGCTGAGTTCTGGGAGTCCTTCTAGCTGATCAGTGAACGCAGCATGGTCTTGGGGACCACGGTGCACAAGGTGTATGTGGTGCCCTGTGACTGGAGCGATTGGTCGAGAAATGACATGATGCTGCCTCAAACTTTACTTCAGCAGGGAGGGACTTCAGGGGCAGGGAGACTAACACGGCAGCTCCACGTGTGGGGAATGGACTGGGGGAGGAGAAGCTGGAGGAGGCCGGGGTGACGGTCTAGGCCAAAAGCCAGGACTCCGAGGACAGAGGAGAGAGAACCCCGGGATGGGAAATGTGTCCTGTATGCACAAAAAGGAAATGCGGTGGTGGCTCTGTGGTGGCTCAGTCAACAAGGCCATCAGCCGAGACCAGGGCTTCGGGAGCTTCTCACAAACGTGTCCGAACAAATATACACTATTCTAAGGCTTTCCCGCTTTTACCAAAGGGGCAGATTTCCTGCAAGAGAAGCGACAGTGCTCAGGCCAGGTGCTTAGGGCTAGACGAGACGTGACGTCCGCAGCTCAAGTGGGCCTGGAGTGAGGAGGGGCCGCCTCAAAGGCACCCAGGGACTTTGTCCTTGTTTTTCAAACCACATCCGCCTGCCTTCACAGCCCAGAAGAGTCAGAGAGCCTGACCACCCCCACCCCCAGGCTCTGAAGACCATGGTTCCCTGCCACCCCTCCGACTTCACTCGGCTCCACCAACCTGACCTCTGCAGTTCCTTTGCCACCGCACAGCCCACCTTGACCCAAGGTATTCACTTGACTGTTTACTCAGCCCTCGTCCATGCACAGAAGACAAAGGAAGACAAGCCAGACTCTCTGGGTGCAACACTCACTCACACAAGCATTTCTGAGCACCTGCTGTGTCCAGGCACCGTTCAAGGCCCCGGGATTACGGCTGTGACTGAGCCAGGGGCTCCTTGCTCTCACGGAGCCTCTACTCCGGCCGAGGAGACAGGGAAACAGCAAACTTCACACAGGAGTCGTACAGCATGCAGGAATAGGTGAAGCACATGCAGGAAGCAAAAGTGGGGCAGGGAAGGGGGGACACGGTGGCGGCACGGGGGCAAAGGGGTTGACTGAGTCATACTGTGGAAGACCTAGAACAAAGCCCTGGGCGGGACATGACAACTGGCAGCCAGTGTGGCTAAGGTGCAGGGGCCACTGTCCCTGAGCCCTGGGACTCTCTCTCCCTCCCTGTCCCAGCCCCCTTCCTCTAGCTGGAAGAGGGGTGTTTGGGAATGAACACGGGGGGAACCTCAGCCTTGGACCGAGAGGAATGGGAGGATTAAGAAGGCAATGGGGGGGGGGTGTCTGCCATGACAGAATAATGGCCTTCATACGTGTCCACCCCCCAACCCCAGAATGTGTGAATGAGACCTGCTTACTCTGTCTGGAGCATGGAAGCAGGAGAAGTCAGAATGAAGTCTTAAGGGGCGCCTGGGTGGCTCAGTGGGTTAAGCATCCGACTCTGGCTCAGGTCATGATCTCAAGATTCGTGGGTTCGAGCCCTGCGTCAGGCTCTATGCTGACAGCTCAGAGCCTGGAGCCTGCTTCGGATTCTGTGTCCCCCACTGTCTCTGACCCTCCCTTGATCACGCTGTCTGTCTCTTTCTCTCAAAAATAAATAAAAACATTTTAAAATATTAAAAAAAAAGTCTTAAAAGATGAGTGGAATTCTCTGGGCAGTCATGTCACTGCAAGAGTGACACACATAGAGGCCAGCTTCTCTATGGCTGGGGCGGGAGCAGCAGGCGGTGAGGACGTGGGGCTGGGGGCCAGGTCAGCAGGCAGACGGCCGCTAGTCCATCTAACAGAGACAAAGCCGTGACACGGTCCCCTTTCTGACCCTGCAGCTGCCCTTCCTCTTCTCACCTCAGAAGTGTAAGTGACCTCCTCACACCAGGCTCACCCCACTGAGGTGGAGACGGCAGCTGTCCCCGCCTTGACACCGGCTCTACTCCACTTCATTTGGGGCACCAGTAAGTCGAGCCAAAGGGCTCTAGATGGGGCTCGAGGTTGTGAGCCCCGGGTTTTATGGTCCACCAACGGGCCAGAGGGAGACTGCAGGCTGTAGGCCAGTAGTGGTCACTAGAAGTCCAGATTGTGGGGGCGCCTGGGTGGCTCAGTCGGTTAAGAGTCTGACTTGAGCTCAGGTCATGATCTTAAGGTTCATGAGTCGAGCCCGTCAGGCTTTGTGCTGACTGCTCGGAGCCTGGAGCCTGCTTTGGACTCTGTGTCTCTCTCTAAAATCAACAAACATTAAAAAAAATAAGGGAGGAGGGCGCACCTGGGTGGCTCAGTCGGTTAAGCATCCAACTTTGGCTCAGGTCATGATCTCATGACTTGTGATTTCGAGTCCTGCATCAGGCTCTGTGCTGACAGCTAGTTCAGAGCCTGGAGCCTGCTTCAGATTCTGTGTCTCCCCCCCCTGCTCTGTCCCTCCCCTGCTCACACTCTTGTCACTCTCTCTCCTTCAAAAATAAACAAACATTAGTCACCTGGCAAGGCTCTGCAGCCCACCTGCTTGCTTCTCCACTCTAGCCCTGCGATCTTAGATTCTAAACTCCCCCATGAGCCTGTTTCCTCATGTGAAAAATGGGGGTTACAGCTCATGAATCATGGGGTCTCTGTGAAGATGAAATCATCTGACCCACATCAGAGCCTTACCACGGTGCACCCTCGCAGCCCAGAGAAAGCTGACCTCTTTCTTACACTGGGAGCAACTGGAGATGCTCCCGACACTTTGGCCCACGGCCACCTGGTGGCGCTGCCCACACCGCCGAGCCCAGGTGGTACCCAGGAAGCAAGGAGCTATCTGGGTAGGAGCCACCCTTTCCCCTAGGAATTTAGCGATTTAATGGAGCGCCTGGCTGGCTGAGTCAGCAGAGCATGGATGAAGACTCTGGATCTCCAGGGTTGTAAATTCAAGCCCCATGTTGGGTGGAGAAATTACTTAATGTGATGATCACAGGTACAGAGACCAGAGGAGGAGAAACAAGGGGCACAGGTGGAGAGGGGGAGGAGAGAAAAGGGGAAAAATGAGAGACGGAAGGGACCTCTGCCCTTGGCCCCCATCAGCGCAGCCAGGGAAATCTGATCCCCACTGAGGCTCGCACACCAGCTGGGGCCTTTGCCAAGTGTGTCAGTGCAGGAGCTGGCGGTCTGTGCGGCCGCCCCCGCCCCCACAACCATCTCACCAACGAGCATTCATCAGCCCCTCACCCCACGTCCACCGACTCTGCTTCTTCAACTTCTCCTGAATCGGTTCCCCTCTCCCTCGGAGTCAAAGAAAAACCCTCTAACCCTCGGGGAGCAGGTGAGCTCACAGAGCCCACCCTTCAGGAATGGAAATCAACTGAGAAGCACAGAGCAGCTGCCTAAGCGGCTGGTGACCAAGGCAGAGCCTCCACTGCTCCAGGATGAACAGGCAGCTGTGAGGGGTGCGGCCAGACTAGGGTGCAGCAGGAAGCCAAGGAGGGCTATGTCACAGGGTCTTGTTTCTTTGTTTTTTTTAATTTTTATATAGTTTATTTTTTGAGACAGAGAGACAGAGCACCAGTGGGGGAGGGGCAGAGAGAGAGGGAGACACAGAATCCAAAACAGGCTCCAGGCTCTGAGCTGTCAGTACAGAACTGATACGGGACTCCAACCCACGAACCACAAGATCATGACCTGAGCCAAAGTTGGATGATTAACAGCCTGAGCCCCACAGGCAACCTTGGTCTTGTTTGTTTTGAAGGACCCTGCAGGTGGCCCGTCTGGGTCGCGGTGTCAGGCTCTTGCACAACCACCCTGTCCACTGGGAGGAAACGGGGCTTCTGAGAGGGGCGGAGGCGCCTTCTAAGCCAAATTCAGCAGGAAACCTCAGGGAAACTGGGCCGCTGGGGATTCTGGTGGTAACTCCCCCAGCCCACTCCTCCCCGAGGACCAGCACACCTGAGGTCTCCCCCCCCCAGGTATATATGGAACTGGTGCTAAAGATTAGAGACCTGTGAGGAGATGACAAACAGAAGGCGTGTCTGTCCCTCTGTCTGCTGGGGGGGGGGGGCACTGGAGCGCCTCCCTGCTGTCTCCCTGCTGCCTGTCCCTGCTCCCAGGCAGAGTCCCCGCAAGCTACCTGTTGCGGCAGCTTTGTCACACGTGTTCCGTTTCTCTACCTACTGACGTGGCCGTGGCTCTTTTAGAAATGTATTCAATTCCTTTTGTGAGCAGTCTGTTCATGTGGTTCTACATTCAAAAGGGAATATCCCGGTCTCCATCGTTCCCTGTCCCCACAGCCACCAGCGGTCCTCCCTGGGGACCAGCGGTTAGGTCTCCTGGGCCTCGCTCCAGATTTCGGATGCACGTAAGCCAACGCAGTGAGCGCTCTACCCCTCGCCCACTAAACGTCCTGTGCCAGGCGCGCTGTTGGTTTTTCACTTACTAGGTCTCAGGATCCATCTGGAGCAGGCCCGCCACCCGCCCCGCGGAGGGCAGAAGCGGGCTCCCCCCTGCGCCCCCGCCAGCACCCCCCGCGCTGCTCGCTCCCTGGGGCCGCCTCAGGCCGGTGCCTCAACGCTTCCTGGATTCAACATTCCCAAGCTTCCCTCTCCTTCCTTCCCTCTCCAGACAACGCCACTTTTGCCCTAAGAGAGCACAGGCCAGCTACGTAGCACTTACATTCTCCTTTACCCCCACACCCATAACCACACCCAGGGGAGCTCACGTGGCGGGAAAACCAGCAGTTTCCCCACAGGGACAACAAATCAGGTAAAGACACGAAAGGAAAAGTCAGGAAACAAAAGAAGAGCTGATTTAAAGAAGATTTTAGAATGACTCTTAACATGTTTTGTTTCTCTTCTACTGAAAGATTTTTTCCCGAACTGTATTTTCTAAACAAAATGTTTACTTTTGAGAGACAGCGTGTGCATGCGCACAAATGTGCAGAGGGAGGGGGGGGACAGAACCCACAGACCGTGAGATCACGCCTGAGCCCCCCCGGCGCCCCGAGCTGCCGTTTTTTAACATGTGTATTTTAGCTACACATTTCATACCTCAGTCCTTCCTTTAAGCTAATGTCTTGCACGTCACCAGCAAAGCCCAGATTCTCGGGAACACTGCCCTCAGGGTCCCCGCGCCTGCTTCCGTTCTGACTGGCAGCTCCCGGGCAGAACCCCTCCCGACTACCTGCCAGCACGTGAGATGAGGAAAGTCCCACCAATCTGAGGTGCCAACTGCATTTATTAAGAAATAATGACAAATGCACTCACCATTCAGGGGCGCCTTGGTGGCTCAGTCTGACACGAACCTGACTCTTGGTTTCGAGTCCGGTCACGATCTCACGTTTGTGACATCGAGCCCTGCACTGAGCTCTGTGCGGACAGCACGGAGCCTGCTTGGGATTCTCTCTCTCCTGATCTCTCTGCCCTCCCCCCCCCCAATCCGTTCACTCTTTCAAAATAAACAAACTTAAAAAAAAAAAAAAAAGCACGAACCATTTGGCACTCATTATATGCCAGCAAGTGTTGGCACTAAGTCCACTAAGACTCAGAGCAGGACAGAGCCCGTGCTGGGCAAACAGAGACATCTACGGTATGACTGGCACCTTCATGAGACCTAGAGTGATGTTCAAGTATAAAGACAAAGTTCCCAAAATGGAAAACAGGAACTCAAATAAACGCCTGAACACAAATATCACAGGAGTATTATTCCCAATAGCCAAAAGGTACTCTCACTGCCTCCATTATTCCACTCCAGCCCCACCTGTTCTTGAGGGCCTAGCGTACTCTTGCCTCAGGGCCTTTGCACTTGCCGGTCCCTTCTCCTGAAAGACTCTCCATCAAGTGTCCCCATGGTCCACTCCTTTACTTTCTTCAGCCTTTGCTCACCTACTCAGTGAGGTCTTCCCTGGCACTCCTTAGGACTTAGCACCATCCGAAATAATATACTGACCTCAGGGGTCTCGCTTCTTGTCTCTCCACTAGGAGGTCAGCTACATGAGGGGCGACATGCTGGTCTGTGATTGCCACCGCTGTCTTCCCAGTGTCAGGAATGGTCGCTGGCCACTGCAGACACTCAGTAAGTGGCTGTCAATGGCACAAACACACTCAGGAGTTGCCTGTCCAGCAAAGCACAACTAGCTCTGACCGTGAGACAGGTGCCATCAGTATTTCCGTTTTAGAGTTACGTAAACTTGTGCAATGGTAACATGACCTTCAAAGGGGCTCACAGTTCGTGAGATGGAGCCCTAGGCTGGGCTCTCTGCTGACAATGCAGAGCCTCCTTGGGATTCTCACTCGCTCTCTCTCAAAATTAAACGTTAAAAAAAAAATTTAGGGGCGCCTGGGTGGCTCAGTCAGTTAAGTGTCTGACTTCAGCTCAGGTCATGATCTCACAGTTTGTGAGTTCGAGCCCTGCATCCAGCTCTGTGCTGACAGCTCAGAGCCTGGAGCCTGCTTCAGTTTCTGTGCCCCTCCCCTACTCATATTCTGGTCTCTCTCTCTCAAACATGAATATTAAAAAAATAATTTTTTTAATGTAAAGGGGTGCCTGGGTGGGCGAGTCAGTTAAATGTCTGCCTTTGGCTCAGGTCATGATCTCATGGTTCATGGGTTCGAGTTCCACATCAGGCTCCCTGCTGTGTGCACAGAGCTCGCTTCAGATCCTATCCTCCCCCCCAAATAAATAAAAAACAAAAAAAATTAAAGATAAGGTCCTCTGCCCTCAAATAATCCTGCATATATAAAGCAATAAAGGATAGCATGATCCAGTGAAAGAACTCTGGTTAGAACCTACTGGATGTCTACGGGAGAGGATGACTACCTCCACCTGGGGTCAGGGAAACCCTCCTGGAGGAAGAAAGGATACTTAAGCATGGTTTTGAAGGATGTGGAAGAGTTAGGGCAGGAAGGGCTGAGATCAATACCTCATTTCAAGCAAAAGCTCAGACAGGGAAGGGCCTGCCGCCTGGCGGAACTCGGTGAAACACCCTGTGTTAAAACGCAAGATGTCGGGGCGCCTGGGTTGTTCAGTCGGTTAAGCGTCCGGCTTCGGCTCAGGTCAACGCAAGATGTCAGAGAAGATACACAAATGGCCAACAAGCAGAGGAAAAGATGTTCAGCATCAATGGCCACCAGGGAATGCAAATCACAATGACAATAAAGACACCAGGTCACACCCCACAGGATGGTAATAAAGATGGACAAAAGTGTTAGCAAGGACATAGAAAAACCCAACTCTCACTGACTGCTAGGGAGTGTAAAATGGTCCAGCCATTGTGCAAGAGAGTCTGGCGATTCCTCAAAAGGTTGTGAACACAAAGCTGCCTTATAACCCAGCAATCCCACGCCTAAGGATCTCCCAGGAGAATGAAAACCTCTGTCCACCCCAGACTTGTACACGCGTTATTTGTAATAGCCACGAAGTGGAAACAACCCAAATGTCCACCAACACCAACTGATGAATACATAAGATGTCGAATATCCATAAAATGAGATACTATTCAGCCTTTAAAAGGAATGAAGTATTAATATACGTCACAAAACAGACGGACCTTGAAAGCCGGACAAAGGACCATCTATGACTCGACTCCATTCCAATGAAATGGCCAGAATAGGCAAATCTAGAGACAGCTTAGTGGTTGCCTAGGGTTGAGGGATGGAGGAATGGGGAGAGACTACTAATGAATATGGTTTTTGGGGGGGGGGGG
>PJEM01011800.1:33526-51672 GCA_004023845.1 Helogale parvula | reverse complement strand
CTTTGTGCCTGCTACTCTGCCACTTTGGTCTCTAGGCTTCAGTTCAAATGTCACTTCTCAGGCAGCCTCCCCCGGAAAATCTAAAATTAGCACCCAGTCCCTCTCCATCAGCTGTCTCGTTTAATTTTACTCCTAATGCCTATTGTTAACTCAAATTTTTTGGTCTATTTATACACTTGTTCCTTTTGTCCTCTTCCCTCCCTACTGGAATGCAAGCTTCATGAGGCCAGGAATCTTGTCTACCTTGGTCATCACATGCCTAGAAGAGCCTGATGCAACACAGACCCTCAGGAATTCTTTGTTGAATACATGAGCAACTCCACTGTAGGTGTTCTGATTTCTTCATTTTAATTAATTTTTTAAAAAATTTTAACGTTTATTTTTGAGAGAGAGAGCATGAG
Source organism: Helogale parvula (assembly GCA_004023845.1). NCBI lineage: Eukaryota > Metazoa > Chordata > Mammalia > Carnivora > Herpestidae > Helogale > Helogale parvula. The sequence continues at coordinate 51,271 of PJEM01011800.1, read as the reverse complement.
CGAAGGAGGGGCAGAGAGAGAGGAAGACACAGAATCCAAAGCAGGCTTCAGGCTCTGAGCTGTCAGCACAGAGCCCGAGGCGGGGCTAGAATCCACGAACCGTGAGATCACGACCTGAGCTGAAGTCGGATGCTTAACCGATTGAGTCACCAGGCGCCCTGTGACTTCCTCATTTTAGCGTGGGAAAATGAAGGCACAGAGAATAGAGAAGGTGGGTCTCAGACTGCCCCCAGTGAGGCCCATCTCACCTATCCATGCCCTTGGGTGGTCCCCTCCCACTGAGTGTGGGCTGGACTTGTTGATGGCTTCTTGACATATCATCTTTGATATGTCGAAGATGATGGGATGCCACTTCCAAGATTAGGTTACAAAAGACTGACTTCCGCCTTGATGAGCTCTGCGGTCTTCTCAGCCTGCTGTGGCGAAGGAGCAGCATGTTGGGAAGGTCCGTGTGGCAAAGAACCGAGGGCAGCCTCCAGCCAGCAGCCAGCGAGGACCTGAGACCCTCAGCCCAACAATCCACGGCGAACTGAGTCCTGCCGACGGCCCCAAAGTGAGCTTCCACGCCGACCGTTTGCCGGCCGGTCCTTCAGATGAGATCACAGCCCAGGGGACCCCTTGCGACAGCTGTGAGATCCTGCAGTACAGGATCCAGCTGAGCTGTGCCCAGAGTCCTGGCCCCCACAGAAACTGTCGAATGACAAATGTGTGTCCTTTTGTGCCATTAGCTTTAGGGTGATTTGTTACACAGCAATAGATAACTAATACCGAGAGGTCAAATGACTTGCCTAAGGCTCAAGTCTCTCTGACTCCAAAACCATTTTCTTAAACACTCAGCTGACCTTCCTCCCACAAGAGCAGGCAGAACATATCAAAGGCATGATTCAGACCCCATGAGAAACATTTTATGCAAATTCTCTCCTTAAGCCTTCGCAGAATCATGAGACAGGCACCAGACCCACTATGTTACAGACGCAGAAACTGAGCTGCAGAGAGAGAATTGCACTTTGAGATCACACATCAGGGACATTAACTCCTCCTTTAGCCCCACCTCCATTGGGGGGCGTGCCATTGGGTATGTGTTTCGAACCGAGTGGATTTCAGAAATGAAGAGGGATTCCAGAGGCCTTTGCAGACTCCAGGCCTTAGTCCACGAGGGCTTCTGTAAGAGAATGCCATAAACAGGGCAGCTTGTAAACAGCACATTTACTTCCCGCAATTCTCAAGACTGGAAGTTCAACATCAAGGCGCCAGCAGATTCCGCGTCCAGTTGAGGACCCCCTCCCTGGCTCATGGAGACTTCACTGTGTCTTCACGTGGCAGAAGGGTCAAGGGGGCTTCCTGGGTCTCATAGGGTCATTTATCCCACTCATGAGGGTTCTACCCCCATGGCCGAATCATCTCCCATTGATCCCACCTCCTAACACCATCACCTTGGCAGGGCTAGGATGTGATGTGTAACTTTGGGAGGACACCACCATCCAGTCTCTAGCGATGTGTAAGAGTGTGCAAGAGAGAGAGGGAAGACCAAGTACTCTGCACCACCCATCCCCAGCCTCCCTGGAGAGCAAAGGGACACAAATCTCTCTGTTTAGCCTCATCCCCATCTGTGCCTTGGCTGGAGACTTTAGGGGGGGTGTGTGTCCGTGTGTTCACATGCTCGGACACCTGCTCACCACCCACTCCTTGGCATGGAAATACCCTGCACCTATGGTCATAAGGGACAGGCACAGAGTAAGGATTCCCACCCCCTCTAGTACCTACCTCTTTGCACAGTCTGATGGACTAGACACAAAATCCACAGACACACCCACCTTCACCTCCAGACACCCCAAGACATGCCAGGCACGTGGATTCTTACGAATGCACACCTATGTCCATGCAGACCTCCCCAATATCTTTCAGGGGGCCAAGAAGTCTGACAGACTCCCCCACAATTTGCCTCCCTGGGTCTGTCCGTGGGATTCGAGGTGTGTGCATGTGACCATGAGTATCTATGTTGCCCGTGTGTCGGCAGATGTATCCTTGTGTTTGAACATGACACCCGCCCAGCTGCATTCTCTCTCTCTCTCTCTCTCTCTCTCTCTCTCTGAGTCCACAGTTCCTTTGAGTGTGTCTGGATGTCTGTGTGTGTGTGTGTGTGTGTGTGTGTGTGTGTGTGACTCCAGACTGCGTCTGGCTACGACTCTGCCTTGCGGCTGAGTCCTGACCCCATCTGTCCCTCTGCTACTGCTCCGCCCGTGTCTGCGCTCTGTGCGGCTCTGTCTTGTGTCCGGGTCTATCTCTCTGTCGCCCTGTCTGTATCGACAGCTGTCTCAGTCTGGAACCGTCTGCTGGCTGTCCCTGTGTGTTACCTCTGCCTCTGTCACCTGGCTCAGCAGGCACTGCTCTGTACGCGTGCTGTCCCTCTGTACCCATCAGTGTGCCCATGACTACCTTCTGTCTGCTGCCTGGGACTGTCCTGGCCTGTTTGTCTGTGTCAGTCACTTCCTGGCTCTGTGCACAGTGTGCTGCCCGTACCTATGTTCCGACGGCTGTCTCTCCTCCTCCCCGGCTCCCCTAGGTCCGCTCTCCAGCCTGGCTCCCTCTGGTGGTCCTGTTGGGAATGGCAGGTGCAGAAAGACCAAAGGAAAGAAGAGTTGAGCGAAGAGGAAGCATTTCAGGCAAATTGTGAATCCGTGACTGCCACAGAGAGAGGAAGGCTCTCTGGGTATGATGTCAGGGGTCAGAGGTGCGCTGGCCGCGCTGGGGGTCTGGCCTCCAAGCCCACCGCCCATACCCACCCATCCCTGGGAGGGTTAAGAGACAGGATGCCTGGGTCTCTCACAGTGGGTGGGGGCAGGGGCCTCCCTCCTGGGACGTCACCCGTCACCCGTTAAACTTCCTCTCCCGGCCACACAGGAAGCTGAGCCGGCTCAGGGCCCAGCCTTGCGCAAGCACAGGCCCCCAGGACCCCTGGGGCAAGGGCCCCGGCGGCCCTGCAGGGACCATGGGATCCAGAGCGGAGTAAGAGCTATACCCTCCCCCACTCTCTGGACCAGATTCTCAGAGCAGGCCTGGGCTGGGGCCACGGGGAGCTGGGCTGGGGCAGGCCCGGGAGGGGTTGTGAGCCACAGGGGCAGGTGGCTGGGACTGGGGCCTGTCTCTCAGCTGGCCTGTAATGTGAACTTGACTCTCGGGCACACTTGGGCCATCTCAGCCCCTCTTCCCTCTCTTTCTTTCTCCTTCCGGCTCTGGGTAACTAAGTTTGTAACTCTGAGCAGGCATCTCTGGGTGTATCAGAATGACGAGGAACATGGCTTCCAGGGGTCATCAGGGAGGTGGGGGGTGGGGGTGAGGGGAGACTGTGTGGGTCCGTGTTCCTGGCTGCACATCATCACGAGAGCGAAGTGCTGGAGGGCTCCCGTGTCGGGGACTGTGTGTGTCTACAGTCGGTCCCCATCCCTGTCCTGTCTCCCTTCTGGTCTCCCTGTCCTTCTCTCTGAACCCAAGACCCAGCATCCTCTGCGGGCTCGGGGAGGGGACAAGGAAGGACAGTAGAGAGTCCAGAGCTCACAGGGGGACCAGGGCATGCTGCCCTCCCTCCTCGGGGACGAATGTGCAGTCAGCCCCTGGGGCACCCTGAAGTCTCAGCCAGAAACTCACAGGCGGGACCTCTTGCACTCCGGACCACAGGTGCTCACACATTTACCCAGCGACACTCACAGCCAGGCAAGAAGTTATGGGTGGTATTCAGCCCCACGCTGGCTTGGTCACACACACACACACACACACACACACGCGCGCGCGCGCACGCTGGACAGTCTCATAGATCGGACGCCAACCCTGGGCAGTCTTATCCTTCCGCGAAAACACAGGGTAGAAGCACAAACACACAGAGCCCCGCGTGCTCACACAAGTCACGCACACACACACAGTCACACTCTCTGCCCCACACTTCTCGGTCACGCACACACAATCAATGCTACTGTTGGCACAGCACCACACAGCCTACCCGTGGCCACAAACAGGGATCACCACACCTACAGAGTTGCGGACACAACCACAGACACGGAAGGAAGCCCGTGGACCCACTAAAGCCCATTCCTGTCCCACAGAGGGGGTTCGCCGGCCGTGTTTGATTGGTTCTTCGAAGCAGCCCGCCCCACCTCCCTGCAAGAGGGTGAGTTGGGGGCATCGGGTGGGGGCGTGGACATGGAGGATGGGTCCGGGGCTCCGGACTTAGAAGCCCGCTCTCCTGCAGATCCCCCCGTCCTGCGGCAGTTCCCCCCAGACTTCAGGGACCAGGTACGCAGTCTCGCTCTTGGCTCCCCTGGGCCCAGGGCCAGTCCTCTCGGCGGGGGGGGGGGGGGGGGGGAGTCTCTTGGCCAGGGGTGGGGCCCAACCTGAGTGGTCAGGCAGCGTGTCCTTCTCTCCATCCCCAGGAAGCTATGCAGATGGTGCCTAAATTCTGCTTCCCTTTTGACGTGGAAAGGTATGGAAGGAAGCAGACACGCAAGAACCCAAGGACTCACACCTCTCAGGGACCCCCAGGATTTAAACACCCAGGGACCGAGGGACTCAGGGACCCTGACAACTAAGGATCTATACACCCAGAGCCCCAGTCTGGTGGACACAGTAGTAGGAATGTTGCTGGTGTTGGGGGGGTGGGGGCGTGGATCAGGAAGCTAGGATCCTTGGGTCTCTGAGAGCCCTCCACCTCCAGGGAGCCCTCCAGCCCAGCTGTACAACATTTCACCTTCGCCCTCACCGACCTGAGCGGCACCCGCAGATTTGGTTTCTGCCACCTACGGGCTGGTGCCCACAGCTGCCTGTGCATCCTCAGGTGTGAGAGTTGTGGCCTCCGGGGGTGGAGGTGGGGGCGGGAAGGGCCTCGGCCTGGGGGACCTTCATGGAATGTCCGCCCCCTCTCCACAGCCGTCTGCCTTGGTTTGAGGTGTTCTACAAGCTTCTGAACACAGTGGGCGACCTCCTGGCCCAGGACCAGGTGAGAGCAGCCCCCCTCTTGCTCTCGTGGGAGTTCCAGCCCCTACCCCCAAGCTCCCCGCCAGGTTCAGAATCCCCAGGCCTGACCTAAGCCCCTCAGCTCCTCCCAGACCCCCTAACCCCAGTCAATCCCCACCCTGAGTTCTGGCTCAGACACCCCACCCCTACCCAGGTCTCTGAGGTCGAAGAACTTCTTCGAAATCTGCTGCAGCAGCCCCTGCCTGGGCCCCAGGCCTCAGTGGAGCTGGTGAGTAGCTCCCAACCCCTGGGCCTCCGACCTTAGGTGGATGGGGAGGCTGTACCCCAGCCCCGAGGACCACACACCAACACCTCTCTCCCAGGGCAGCGGAGTGACAGTCTCCAGTGCACAAAGCATCCCGCCCCCCGCCCCTGGGAACAGCGGGCCGGTGAGCAGAACCGGGGACCCTGTTGTGTTGGGCACCCAGGCGAAGCCAACCTCTGACTGATCGGTACCCCCGCCCATTTCCCCCACCCTGCCCCCAGCTCTCTTGCTTCATAGCCCCCGACTCTGGCCGCCTGCCATCCATTCCTGAGAACGTGAGTGGACACCTAGGAGGGAGTTCTGGGGGCGGGGAGAGGTCCCGAAGCTCGGAGGGGGCTGTCAGATCTTGTGGTCCCTCGTGCCCAGCGCTTCTCTCTGATCCTCAGAGGAACCTAACGGAGCTGGTGGTGGCGGTGACAGACGAGAACATCGTGGGGCTGTTCGCCGCGCTCCTGGCGGAGAGGAGGGTCCTACTCACCGCCAGCAAGCTGAGCACCGTGAGGCGGGGCCAGCCGGGCCGGGGGTGGGGCTTCGCCCCTGGGGCGGCGACCACAGGGCGGATTCCTAGCCCTAATTCCACTGGGCGAGACCTGAGGCCAAGGCCTGGCTCTGCCCCTTTGAGCCACAGGGTGGAGTTGAATCGTGGTTCTGACCTTACAGGAGAATCGGGGTGGGCTCAGCTATAGCGCCCTCTCTTGGGGGGGGGGGGGCTCTTAGTCCAGATCCCACCCACTATGGGCCCGAACCGGGCTGGCTCCGCCCCTCCGGAGCGTGCAATCCGGGGAGGAGGACACGGGTGGGGGAAGGGAGAGGTGAGGAATGCTGGCTCCTCCCCTAGAGGCGGGCCTAAGGAGGCTGATTTCTAGCCCCGCCTCTTTGTGGGAGGGGTTCGTGGGCTGTTCTACCCCTTTGGAATGAGGTCCCGGAGGGGTGCATATTAGCCCCGCCCCCTAAAGGGAGCGCCTGAGACCTGCCGCGTCCGGGCTCCACCTGCTCCAAGCCCTGTAATTTGCCGAATTCTTGGTCCTCACAAGATTCCTAAAGGGATTTGAGTTTTCACCTCTCACCCAGTAGTGGGTAGGCAAAATCGAGGAGGGGAGACAGGGACAGGAGACTGGGGACGTGGGAAATGGAGCCGGGAGACCACCGTTCCGAAGAGGCTCCTTGAACATGGGGGTCCAGGCCCTGACCCCACGGCCCCCCCTCCGCCCCCAGCTGACATCGTGCGTCCACGCGTCCTGCGCCCTCCTGTACCCCATGCACTGGGAGCACGTGCTGATCCCCACGCTGCCGCCGCATCTGCTGGACTACTGCTGGTGAGGGGCGGGGACCGGGCTTGGGGCAGAGGCCTGGGGTCCTGGGGACGCGGGGGCGGCGCCTGGATGACCCTGTCCCCTCGGTCTCCGTCGTCTGCAGTGCGCCCATGCCCTACCTCATCGGAGTGCACTCCAGTCTCGCCGAGGTGAGTGAGAGCGGATCTTGCTGCATCCCCAAATAACTGCCCCCCCCCCGAGATCCCCGAGTTCTGAGCGGCCGTCCCCACCCTCGCTCCCCAATGCAGAGAGTGCGGGAGAAAGCCCTGGAGGAAGTCGTGATGATGAACGTGGACTCCAATACCTTGGAGACGCCCTTCGACGACGTGCAAGCGTTGCCCCCGGATGTGGTCAGTGTTACCCCCTTCTGTGCTCCCGCCGTGTGGTGGAGGCGGAGGCCCCTCACCCTCCGGCTCACAGCTGTCCCCTTGTCCTCCAGGTGTCCCTGCTGAGGCTGCGGCTAAGGAAGGTTGCCCTGGCGCCCGGGGAAGGGGTGTCCCGTCTCTTCCTCAAAGCCCAAGCCCTGCTCTTCGGGGGGTACCGCGATGCGCTAGTCTGCAGCCCGGTGAGCGTCAGGGAGGCCAAGGAAGAGGCCTCATGGGTCTCTGAAGGATTAATAATAATAATAATCGTTGTTGTTATTATTATTATTATTATTATATCTAACCTTTATGGAGCGTTTAATCTCTGCTTCCGTTTGCTCGTCTGTAAAATGGGATCCTACTAGTCCCCACACAAAAGGGTCATGTGAGTCAGTGAAGGCGCATATGCAAAATGTTTGCATAGTGCCTAGCGCATCGTGAGCCCTCACTAAATGCTGGGTTTGACTGTTACTGTTATATCACTTAATGCTCACAACAGTATGATGAAATAGATACCATTATGGGCCCATTTTACGTACGAGGAAACCAAGGCTTGGAGAAGCCCCTCATCAGGTGAGTGTTGAAGCCAGGACTTCAGGATCTGCTGACTCGCAGACGTCCCCACGCCCCGTTTTCACAACTATTCTAAAAACTTGAGGGGAAGGGGTCTATCATGTGAGCATCTGACATTTCCTGCTGGCTCCGTCTTTACAACACATCCCAGATCTGCCCATTTCTCCCCTCCTCTCTCTCCACCCTGCTCTGGCTCCCATTACTGCTCGCCTGGATTAGGGCTTTCTTTCTTTTTTAAATTATTTTTTAACAGTTATTTATTTATTTTTGAGAGAGAGAGAGAGAGACCGTGAACAGTGGAGGGTCAGAGAGAGGGGGAGACACAGAATCTGAAGCAGGCTCCAGGCTCTGAGCTAGCGGTCAGCATGGAGCCCGATGCGGGGCTCAAACCCACATACCGTGAGATCATGACCTGAGCCGAAGTCGGGCGCTCAACCAACTGAGCCACCCAGGCGCCCCGGATTAGGGCTTTCATCTCCCTTGAGTCCTCTCTCCGGGGCTCCCACCCTCTCCCCCTGCAGTCTGTCCGCCCCTTTGGTGGCCAGAAGTCACCTGTGAGCACCTGAGTCAGGTCCCGCCCTCCTCCTCCTCAAAGACCCCCACTTCCCTGCTGCCCACGAGACCCTGTGCGAGGTCAGACACCCAACAGGCGCTCAACCTTGCTACATAGATACATGAGCCAATAAAGGAGACAGCTGGGGTCCAGGAGAGCCACGGGAAGGTCTGGTCACTGGTCTTTTTTTCCAGGGCCAGCCTGTGACCTTCAATGAAGAAGCCTTCTTGGCCCAGAAACCCGGGGCGCCCCTGCAGGCCTTTCATCGGCGTGCTGTGCACCTGCAGCTGTTCAAACAGGTGCGCCAGAAACCGGAGGGCGGGGCAGGGGGCGGGGCTAGGCAGGGGCTGGGGCGGACAATCCCGGGTCCCTGGGAACGAGGCGGAGCCGGAGGGGCGGATGCCTGGGTTCCACCGGCGCGACCAGGTCGGTCCGGGGAAGTCCCACCCTTCAGGATCCCCGGGTTGGGGAGGCGTGACTGAACTGTGTCGCTATAGATAGGAGCCCCTGACTCCTGGGCTCCTGAGAGATGAGATCTACTCCCAGGTTCCTGGGGAGATTGGGGTGGGATTAAACTCCTGGGTCCCTGAGGATGGAGCATCCAAGGTCCGGGGTGGGTGTACGTGCCGGACTCTGGAGGAGGCGTGTCCTGAGGGCGCCATCGACTTGCGGGGGAGGAGGTGGGCGGGGACTCCTGGCTTATGCAGGTGTGGAGGAGAAGTGGGGGCGGATTTCTGGGCTCTGGAAAGGTGGGCGGGATTCCAGGGTCCATCAGTGTAGGGATGGGTTTTCAGGTCCCTGAAGGTGGGGTCGACTTGGAGGGAGGCGTGTCAGGAGTGTCAGAGTCCGACTTCCGGATCCCTAGGGAGGGGCGGGGTCTGGTCCCTGACCAGTCCTGACTTGGTCTTCGGCTGGGAGAGGGTTCCTCCCGGCTTCCTGAGACGCCTCCAGGGTCCTGCCTGGGTCCTGGGGGCGAGTCCCTGGAGGGGCCAGGGATGGCTTCTACATATGCAGGGCCGGCAGAATCCTGAGTCCTCGAACTCAAAAGCGTTGGAGGCAGCCCTTTCTGACCCTCCCCCCACCCCCAGTTCATCGAAGGCCGACTGGAGAAGCTGAACACAGGAGAGGGCTTCTCCGATCTCTTTGAGCAGGAGATTACCTCCGACGGGGCCTCCGCAGGTGAGCCTGCGTCTAGCCCGGAGTCCCCGCCCCACCAGCACCCCTACCTGAGCCCGCCAACCCTGACCACCGCTCTCCTCACTGCAGGCGCTCTTCGCTCCTACCAGCTCTGGGCAGACAACCTAAAGGTATAACACTGCACACTTCTTAGTGTTTATGATTGGATTAACCCCATAACAGTCCCCAGGGAGGGTCACCGTTACGCTCATGTATAGACAGAAGAAATCGAGACTCGGCTAGGGAGAAGGGCTTGTCCAGCCTCACACAGCTGGGGTGAGGGGGGGGAGGCTGGGGTAACCCCAGAGGCCCAAGTCTCTCTCCCTTGTCATTCTGTCTCCCCAGAAAGGTGGCGGTGCTTTCCTGCATTCGGTCAAAGCCAAGACCCAACCAGCCGTCAAAAACATGTACCGCTCGGTGAGGCTACACGAGGCAGGCCACCTACCGGGGTTATGAAGGGGACAAGGCACACATCGACCCCTGGTGGGGACAGAACATGTTAACTTCCCATTTAAAGTGCAAACATTTCTACCAGAACCAAGCCAGCAGTTAAACAAGTCCTCGCGCTTTTATTTTCCATTTAGCCACTCATTTTTGCCAGGATCATTTCTTCCCCATTTAAAATTGACAACGAAGATTCATTGGCGAACATCTTTTGTCCTCAGCCACTACAGTCCATGGCCACTGCCCTTATGTTTCTTTTTCTCCCGAGCCCAGAAGTTTCCTGTGGCCAAATTCTGCCACTCCAAATCGTCCCTTGGGTCTTATTCGTTGCTTGGCTTTTGAATACTGACACCATTTACAGTGTTGTTTTTGCCGCTCCCCCTTTCATTCAGTGCTTACGTCCTCTAGGAATTCTTTTCTATGAGGCAAGGGGTGAGTTTGTATTGACTTCTTAGGTGGTGTGTGGAGAGGTATGGCTGTATCTGTGTGGCACAAAGGTGAAGATAGCAAGACAGTGATCCCAGGGGTGGAGAGCTGAGCTCTCAAATGCCCAGGGTCAAAGCACTGTGGGGTCGAATTCTCTTTTTGGCTCCTCCGTAGGCCAAGAGCGGCTTGAAGGGTGTGCAGAGCCTTCTGATGTACAAGGTAAGGCCAGTGGCCAATGGCCGGGGCAGTGGAAAAGGGCTCACCCACCTGGCTCACCCACCCTCTTCCTAGGATGGGGACTCTGGCCTGAAAAGGGGGGGCTCCCTGAGAGCCCTGTCCCTCACCAGCCGCTCAGACTGCCTGCAACAGCGCCTGCCTATCACCCAGCACTTTGGAAAGGCAAGTGTCTCCCCTGCACCCTGTGACGCTCACACCTGGTTTTACAATCTAGTCCTTCTCCCGTTCTGTCTACATCCAGACATCTTGCTCACGTGCTCACCTGCCCCGATGTTCAGGGCCCACTTAACACGCACCCTCATCCAGAAACCTGTTGTTCCTGAGGCCCTACCTTCCAAATCTGTCCTTTGCAGAACCGCCCCCTTCGCCCCAGCAGGAGACGGCGACTGGAAGAGAGACCTTCTGAGTCCCTGGGGGAAGGGTAAGGCTCAAAGGCTGGGGAGGGGACAGGGAGGCCACGTCCCTAAACTCAAGAACCCTCCAGCGCAGTCCAATTAGGACTGGGGGTCTTGGGCAGACATCTGGGGCTGCCCCTCCTCACCCAGGACACCTGCTCTGAGCCCTGAGGATGTCCCAGACCCGTGGGCAGAGGAGGCTCTGGACAGCAGCTTCCTGGGGTCTGGAGAAGAACTGGATTTGCTGAGCGAGATTCTGGACAGTCTGAGCATGGGAGCCAGCAGGACGGGCAGCCTGCGGCCCAGCCAGAGCTTGGACTGCTGTCACAGAGAGGACACGGACAGCTGCTTCAGCTTGGTGAGAGCCCCTCCCCCATCCAACCCCCCCCCCCCCAGAAGTCCACCAGATTTGCCAGCCGTCTCCAGCATCTAAAGATCAGCAACTTGCCCATGTCCCCATACCCCTCCTACCCAGCCTGACGTAGCAGGAAGACCAAGATGGCAACCAGAAGATGAGAAAGCACCAGAGCCTCAGCCCCTGTCCCTGCCTGCTGACCTTCCGTCTCTGCAAACCCTCCGGCCTTCAGATGCCACAATCTCCTCAAAGGACCCTATGTCCCAGCCAGCCCTGGAGGCCAGCCAGGAAATCATTCTTCCATTGCTGTCTCCACCAGCTTCTGCAGAGCCCAGCAGCCGAGGGGACCCTGCATCCCATCATCTAATCCTACATCTCTCCCCTCCTCACAAGGCAGCTGAAGAACCCAGAGCCCAGGAGAGCCCCTGCTCCCAGCTCTCCATGGCACCCACCCAGTCCAGCCCTCCAGAAAGCCCCCAACTTCTGGTCCCCACCAAACCCAACTTGGATATTACCTGGACATCCCAACCCCTTGAGCCCCTTGATTCTTCCTCAGATCCTGGTTCCCCAGAGAACCCCAGATCCGAGCCACCGGAGGTTGTGCCGGCAAAGCATGCTCGCTCCCAGCTCCCCGAGGGGCCAGGAGCCCCTGCTGCACCTGACAATGACTGGCAGGAGTCCCAGGCTAGGAGCCGGCCCAGAGTCGCTGAGCTTAAAAAGTGTTTTGAAGGTTAAGGATCAGGGTCCCAGGAGAGACCCCGGTCCTTCAATAAAGCCACAAGAGTCCGAAACTGGTTTTCCTGGTGAGTTTATCCAGGGGTCCTCTCTGCTCAGAAACGCACCCCATCCACCACCTCCCTCCTCCTCTAGCTGGCTCCTAGGTGCAGCAAGGAGCCCCTCCCCTCCAGGAAGCCCTCTCAGCCCTAGGACTCCTGCACCCTTACAATTCCTCTCTCAGCAGCCTATGAGCTGGTCCTCTCCATCTAGACTAGTTCCTGCCCCAATCAGCTTTAAAAAAAAAGGTTTTATTATATCTCACTACCGAATTTATGTATACATATGTGTCTATATATATATATAAAATGTGAGCAGCACCACCCTCCCTTTCCCTCAGGGGCAGAGTCTTTGAAGCACCATCTTCCCTTCTATGCTTAAGCACTGGGTAGGTAGGTCTGATGGCCCAGAGAGGGCTCTGCCTTCCCCCAAGGTCACACAGCAAGGGAAAGAGAGAGAAAAAGGGACCTAGATGGGCAGGCAGCCCCGCACTGTCTCCTTGGAGTCCTGGGGAGCCCGGGCATCGGCTGCGTGGGAGAACTGGAAGGAAAGGAGAAGGGATTTCGTCGGGACCATGTGGCTGCAGGCCAGACAGCCGAGCGAAGATGGTGCAGGTGCAGCAAGCCGGGAGGCGGGCCCCCAGCCCCGGCGCCCCCTAGTTGCAGGCAGAGTCAAGCAGAGGTGGCATGCTTCACCGAACCCTCCAGGCAGGTGCCCCGTGGCCCCCCGAGTCCTCCTGAGCCATCAGGGGCTGTTGTCGTGGTGGCGGCTGCAGTGTGTGAGTGAGCGCGGAGCAGTCCTGGGCAGTGGTGGCAGCAGGGCCCCAGCATTCAGATGAGCCGCTCCTCGGGCGGCAGCTTGAGGTTGGGGGGCGGCGGCACGCGGGCACCCACCTGCTCCTCGCTGCTGGGCCGGTAGGTGCCCTCTGTCTGCCGCTTCTCCCGAAGTTTTTGAACCAGCAGCCACAGACCCACGGCCAGGAGCACGGCAGCCAGGAGGGAGAAGACCACAGCGATGGCGGTGATGGCCCCCTGAGACTGCAGGAGAGGGGACAGGCGTGCCCACCTGAGCCAGGGGACCCTGTCCACCCTCCCCCCAGAAGCATCCGGGGCTCCTAATACCCCTCCCCTCAAGCCTGTCACGTTTGGTGGTGTGGTTCCTCCACCCAGGATTTCCAGGTCCCATCTCACATCTGGGGCTCCCCGGCTCCCACCTGCCACGTCTGGGATCCTCCCTCCCAAGCATCTGCCACCTCTGGGCCCCTCCACCTGCTCCTGAATAACACCCCGCTGCCCTCCTCCCACGTATAACCCCAACTCACCAGGGCCCCATCGGAGCCGGAGCCCGGGTCAGAGGGTGTAGTGGTGCTGTTGTCATTTGCAGCGGTGCCCAGCGCTGTGGGGAGGGAATCATCAATCCTCATCTATCCTTCCCATCTTAGCACAACTGCACCTTCCTGGGGCATCCCTCGGTTAGAACTCGGCTCTCGGAGTCTTCCATTCTGGTAGAGACTGTGGGTGCCCTGCCTGCAAGGGCCGGCCGGGTCGACGCCACCCCCAAACCCAGCAGAGCCCAGCAGGGAGTAACCAGCCTACAGCAGTTTGCAGTTTGTGCTGAGTTGGGGTCTAAAATGGACGGTGTCTGGAAGCCTGACCCTGCCCTCCCCCACCACCTCCGGCCCTCCCTCAGCCCTTAAGGATCTGGGTGGATCCTGCGTTTCCCGGGAGTGTCTGACTCACACCTCCCCCCAGGCCCTCGAAACTGAAATAGGACTGAATGGCTGAGTCCACACCTCTGGCCAGCCTGGAGAACCTGGGACAGGCCTCCTCCTGGCTCCCAGTCTGCCCAACACACCTCTGCCTGAGACTCAGTTATACGGGCTCCCGTCCCCCAGATCACAATTCCGCTTTCCTCAGGAACTCAGGAATTCTACACCAACTGCGATAGCCCAAGGAAACCCCTAGCTCTGATGGCCCCTGGAGACTCCTCTCAAAGAATCCCATGGCCGCTCCCCAGTTCCTGACCTCTCCAGGCCCCAGGTAACCCGCGCTTCTAAGCCCCGCCCCTTGCGCTCCCCGAGCCGGTACCTACTTTGCCCCCAGGCCCGGCCCCAGCGGGCGGGCAGCAGCTGCAGGCCGAGCGCCAGAAGCAGCCCCAGGCCCGGGCTCGCCATGGGCCGGGCGACGGGCTGGTGGCCCCAGGAACCGGGCTTCTCTTGCGCGCTGCTTCTACCGCATCTCGGGCCGGGGGTACCTGCGACCCGGCACCTGGGGCGGCAGAAAGAGAAAGGCCGGCGAGTGGGGGAGGGGGCTGGGCTCGGGCGCAGGCCCAGGCCCAGGGGAGGGGTGGCCCGCCCAGGGCACCCCGGAGTCCTGCCCCGCCCCCGCCGCCAGAGGTCAGAGATTAAAGATTAACTCGAGGCGGCGCGTTCCTGGGCTCGGGAAAGGGAAGAGGAAGGTGGGGGGAGGGGCTGCCGGCCAAGCCGAGCGTCCTACCTCCCTACCTGGCCCAGGCGTCTTCGACCTTGCTCAGGTTCCCTGTCCGAGTACCCGGCTCGAACCCTCGGTGCGTCGGTCGGTAGCTCGGTCGGACTCCTCCAGCTCCTCCCGTTCACGTGACCCGGAAAGTTTAGTCACTCACCTGGGAGAGGAGCGCACTTCCGGCTTGTGCACCTGAGCCTAGGTGAGGGGGCGGGGCCAACGGGGGGCGGGGCCGCGCCAGGGACGCACCTGTAACGGGAACCCAATTCTATGATGGAGAGGAATTAAAAGGCGCCGGAAGCGCGCTAGTGTAACGGGGCCTCCCACCTCTATTGCGGGCACATCTGTAGGATCGCACAAGTATACAGACATACCTGGCTTGGAGACACTGGCGCATGAGGCACTCCTGTCTGGGGCCAGCCCGAATGGGTGGTCCTGAATAAAAACACATCTGTGTGATGCACACCTGCCTACGAGCCAACCGGGATAGAAGACATTTGCATATGGACCTGTAAGAACACCTGTGAGAGACGTCTGCGTTGAATCGCATCTATGGCGTATAGATGAACGGAACAGACCTGCGCTGTAACGCCTGACGGACGCACTCTGGCGTAGGGCACGTTTGTTTGGGAAACGCATCTGCATGGCTCCCCTGTGAAATGAACGACCCTTGTATGAAGAATTCCTGTGTAACAATGCATTGGAAAGACCTGCACGAGACACACTGGCATTTAAGTGCAGCTTATAGGACGCAGTTACACGGAAATGTACCCATATGGGTGTATGCTTAACTGCAACATACCTATGCGGGGTGGGGTGGGGGGAGCTGTATGACGCATTCCTTTCTTTTTAATGTTTTATTTATTTTTGATACAGAGAGAGACAGATCATGAGCAGGGGAGGGGCAGAGAGAGAGGGAGACACAGAATCCGAAGCAGGCTCCAGGCTCTCAGATCTTGACCTGAGCTTAACTTGGAGGCTTAATCGACTGAGCCACCCAGGCGCCCCTGTATGATGCATTCCTGAGTGGGTGTCTGTTGAGAGACATACCTGTGAAGTGAAAGGAATAGCCTGTATGGGCTGTATCGGCACAGAACTGACATCAGAACTGACATCGAGTGAGAAAAAGACCTGAGAACATCTGCATGAGACCCCTCATATTATAGCAGATGGTGAGGGCAAGGGGCGTCAGGACAAAGGCTTGTGCATATTGAGGCCCACCTGTCAGGGATGTTGCCGTGAGAAAACCCCTGTTGGGGGCATTTCTGTGGGAAAACGTCTGTATTCCCCATGTTGTAGGGCACCTGCAAGGACCACCTGTGAAGAAAATATCTGTGAGGGGACCCTCAAAAGAGGCTCCTTTGGCATGTACCTATTTGAGCACACCTGTCTGGGCAGGAATAAATGGGTCCTCATGGCTGTACTTTTGGATAAAGGACGATGATAATAAGCCCACCACCCCCTGGGACCTCTAGGGTGAAGAGCAATGGGTAAGGGGAAATTAATCACTTTTAGAGTATAGAGCGATGGGTAAGAATTCCCCGTCTAGTTAAATCCCTGCTCTGCCCCTTAGTGGGCTTGTGGACTGCGGAGAGAAGTTTAACCTCTGTTTGCTTATCTGTGAAGCGGGAAAGCCAGTCCTACCTACCTTATAGAATTTTGGCGAGGAGGATGTGAGAGGTGAGTAAAAGGCCAGGGGTTGTGCAACGCCGTGAGTCAATGTTAGCTATTATTATTTTTCGCCAATGTGTTCTGGCCGCCCCTCCCCCTAATGGTGACTCGAGAAACTGCGCCCAAAAGTAGTGGGAGGGACTTTCAGCAGGTGCAGCGAGAGCGCCACAGGCTGATGCCGCGCCTCCGGCGTTCGGCTTCCCAGTCACCATCGGCAGTCGAGCCTGGGATACTGAGGTGCACAGGCTGGTCTGGAGAGTGCAGTCATCCCAGCGATCGGATCCTGCCGCGTCCCCTTTAAGACGGCCAGGCGAACCAGAGGCCGCGGGGGCCCAAGGCTGCACCAGGTCGGCGCGGAAGCCCCGCCCAGGTGGGGCGGGCGGGCGCAACTCAGGCAGCCCTAGCCAATAGGAAACCGACTCTGCAGCCGCGCCGCCAGTTGATCTTCCGTTTCCCAGTCTAAGTGGGACATAGAAAGGAGGCTTGCGGGCGGGATGTAAAGCTTGCGGGAGGAAGTGCCGCCTCTTGATTTTCTGTTTCTGTGGCCGAGTGGGCAATGTGAAATGAGCGGGCGGGCAGATGGAGCGCTGGATGGCGTCGGGTTGGTTCTTGAGCATGTCTGGGGAAAACTGAGAACTTTGGTGCCTAAAGAGGATTAGAAGGGGAGGGAGGTCAAGTGGAAAGGGATTACGAAACCAAATCCCTGATATCTCTCTACTTCGCCCCTTGGGACAGAGGGTAAACTGAGGCACGCAAGGCAGAACTCTGAAAGCAGAAGTGAGACCATTGATCTCTCCACCCCCTCTCCCCAGAATGAACCCTGGTGCTTCCTAGGCTGTGCAATATCAGAGCATCCCCGACATATCGCCCCGCACCCGCAGCTCCGCCTCCGGCCCCCTCCCCCCAGGCGAGTCGGGGGAGGAGACGCCAGTTCTGGCGCGGGCGGCGACGGCTAGCAGTCACCGGCTCCTGCTAGTGCCAGAGCCAGGCGGGCAGCGCGGAGGCTGCGGTGGCAGTGGCCGCGGAGCTGGCCCTGCGGGGCCCCGGGGGGGAGGGGGAGCCGCGAAGCCCCCGCTGAGGCCGCAGCTGCCGGGCCTCCCCTCCCCCCCGGGCGGGCGCCATGCGGGGGGGCCCGGGCGATGCGGAGAGGCGACAGCGCTGGGGTCGCCTCTTCGAGGAGCTGGATAGTAACAAGGATGGCCGCGTGGACGTGCACGAGTTGCGCCGGGGACTGGCCCGGCTGGGCGGGGGAGACCCGAACCGCGACACCCAACAGGTACCCCCGCCGGGACCCCAGCCTGGCGCGCGGCGCTCCGGCCTTGCCGGCGCCGGGTAACCCGAGCTCCTGAATGGAGCGCTGCCGCCGCCAGGGAGTGTCTGTGGCTGCTCTCCAGGGCCGGTGCCCAGCCTGAGCGTCTCTGTCCCCTTACCCCTTCCCTCCGTGTCCGGCCCTAACGGGTTGGCTCAAGACTGAGCCAAGGAGGCCCCAGGCCTGCAGTTCAGCTGCCAGCACCCGGTCCCCACCCCCGTCGTCGGTGCTTCGAGGGTGGGGGGGTGGCTGCTAGCTAATGGAGCCGGTGGGCTTTCCAGCCCACTGCCTTGGACACACCCTCCTCTGAACTCTTCACCCATGCCAAGACGTGCCCTGCGCTTCCCTCAGGGGACACGCCCTTTCCATCCGCCCTCCCTTCCTCTGGGTACCCACTCCCCCCCTACA